>JAWWNH010000357.1:0-88568 GCA_034641385.1 Darevskia mixta | reverse complement strand
TTGAAATGGGACCCCCCTCCCATTCTATATGGAGGTGTTCTTATTGGAACCATATTTGCATAGGAGACCTCCACAGCAAAGAGCACCTATCAACAGATTCAGCCATTGCATCAACTGCACCCTGTTTTGGATATGGATGGCTTGACCACTGGGATTGACACACTGGTAACCTCACATTTGTACTACTGTAAAGCATTATATAGGGACCCAGGTGGCGCTGTGGGTTAAACCACTGAGCCTAGGGCTTGCCGATCAGAAGGTCGGCGGTTCGAATCCCTGTGACGGGGTGAGCTCCCGTTGCTCGGTCCCTGCTCCTGCCAACCTAGCAGTTCGAAAGCACGTCAAAGTGCAAGTAGATAAATAGGAACCGCTCCGGCGGGAAGGTAAACGGCGTTTCTGTGCGCTGCTCTGGTTCGCCAGAAGCGGCTTTGTCATGCTGGCCACATGACCCGGAAGCTGTACGCCGGCTCCCTCGGCCAGTAACGCGAGATGAGCGCCACAACCCCAGAGTTGGACACGACTGGACCTAATGGTCAGGGGCCCCTTTACCGTTACCTTTTAAAGCATTATATTTGGTGCATTCCTTGCAGCTGGTGCAAAATGCTGCTGCCAGGGAATGAATGGTGCTCCATACCATGCCTGCGCTGGTATGCCACTGGCTGCCTATTAGCCACCAATCCACTTCTAAGGCCTTATTACTCACATATGGTTCAGTCAGCCTGGATAGCTGAGTCAGTTGAGCATGGTGCTGATAAGGCCAAGGTTGCAGGTTTGATCCCCGTATGAGACAGCAACATATTCCTGTGTTGCAAAGGCTTGGGACTAGTCAGTGAAGGCTAACCTTGACACTCCAGATGTTTTGGGACTACAACTCCCATCATCCTGACCACTGATCCTGTTAGCTAGGATGGTGGGAGTTGTAGTTCCAAAACATCTGGGGTGTCAAGGTTAGCCATCACTGGACTAGATGATACTCAGGGTCCCTTCCAACTCTATGATTCTATCTGTGTGCAATCCTCACCCCCGCAAACTCCTCATGATATAAAACCCTAAGCAACTCTAGACCAGGTTATCTGGAAGACTTACTTTCCTCCATTGCCCAGTAAGGGCATTATGGTCAACAAGTGGAACCTCGCTGATGAAATAGGAGAGACTGCATTTGTACCGGCATTCCAACAACTTCTGAAAATGCACCTATTTACAGAGGCATTCCCTCAATCTCTTGACCCAAGTCTCTTGCACAGTGCAGTTTTTAATAGGATTGGTTTACTGCATATTTTAAAAAATGGCTGGTTATATTGTAATGTTTTAATAGGATTGTGTTATTGTGTATTTTAATTGCAGTGTGCTTTTAATTATTGTGTATTTTAACAGTATTGTGCAATTGGTTTTTATGTTTTGTGAACTGCTTAGAGGTCTATTTGGGCATTACACAGTATACTAAATTCAACAACAACAGTTGTCGTGTTCTTCACAGGGAAGCTATGCTACAATGTTTTAAAGCCTGTTTTAAAAAACCTTAACTGGTGTAAATCTGTGCTTTAGGCGGATGCACTGCACACATTGGCCCTACCCTCAGCACAGTTGTAGTTGTAGTTGTAGTTGTTGTTGTTGTTACTATTATTATTTAAATTTGTATACCGCCCTGTACCTGCAAGTCTCAGGGTGGTTCGCAACATAAAAAACCCCCACAAAATATATATTGAATATAAAACAAGAACAGCCCAATAATCCCCCTCCCCAACATATTTTAGAAGGAAATTGGATGTCAATTAGCCAAAGACCTGGCTAAAGAGGTACGTTTCTGCCTGGCACCTAAAGGTGTATAATAAAGGAAGGCGCCAGCCAAAACCTCCCTAGGGAGAGGCTGACTGCACTAAACAGGAACAGAGGTCAGGTCTGTTAGAGTCATGGAGCGATGCACAGCCATTCTTGGTTCATTCCAAAGAGGTCAAGGTGGAGTGTGTCTGCTGCATGTACGCCATACATTCAAAGCACACTCCCCTCCCAAGAAACCTGGGAAGCGTAGTTTACCTCTCGCAGAGCTACAGTTCCCACCTTCAGCAAACAACAGTCCCCAGGATTTGTGGGGTGTGTGTGTTGCTTTAAATGTATGGTGTGTATTCAGCCTTACCTTTGGGCAGGCAAAGGGAAATCCAGAGATAGCAGTAACCACAGGTGCACTCAGCAGAACATTTTGCCTTGTTTTGTTTTTTTCCTACAAGGCCCCTAGGGAAACTGCACCATTTATGGGGTGGGGCTTCTCTCTGGAATAGACAGCAGCAGCACTTTTCCAACGGGAAAGCTGGAACCTGAAATCTCAGCCCTCAGTGGGGAAAAAGATGTGCTGCTAGGAGCTGGGAGCACCTGCAGTTGCCACCACCCCTTCAGGAAGACAGAGGCTCACAGGATTAGGGCTGACACTGCTTGTAGTAGTCACCTTGACCCTTTCAGGGTGAGTGGGGAGAGAAAGAGAAAGATGAAGAGGGGGCAGCATGCAGGGATGGAAGCAGGAGAAGCAGAGTCAGAAACAGAACACTGCTGCCACTTTAGATTTTCCACAGATTTTTTTTCACTTACCCGTAAATAAGGCAGTTTCAAAGTTGCTGTTTACTTTTTCAAACAGCCACATCTCTCTCTTTTTATTATCAAGCAACATAGGGTGCACTGAGTTCGAGCACTGGTCCATATAGCCAGGGGCGTAGCATTGGGGGTGCTGGGGGGTTGTGGCCCAGGGCACACAATTTTTGAGGGGGCACAAACCAGGTGACTCCACGCAGGTGACCCCAGCACGGCAAGGGCTGGCGCCCCCTGCCCAACACATGCACACACCCTGGGTGCCTGCAACCAATGCTACGCCACTGCATGTAGGTCAGTATTGTTGACGCTGAACAGCGGGTAGCTCTCCAGGGTTTAAGGCAGGGGGCATTCTGCCCACCGGAGATGCCAGGGATTGAACTCAGGTATTTTCTGCAGGCAAAGCAGATGCGGAGCTATAGCCCTTCCCCCAATGCAATAAGTAGGATGGCAACTGCGAACCCGGGCTTCACCTCTGGGCAGTCTGCAGAAGGTGAGAACAGGTTGTACATATACAGCAGGACTGTACCTTGGCATGACTGGGGTTTCCAAGCATCTCACACAGAGATCAGTGTGCAATTCTGCCTCCCTCCCCCCGCCCACCCCGGCTGCATGCATTGGACAAACATGTGGATGCAACATGAGAAGAGAAATCACACCCAGGAAATACCTATATACATCTATGCAGATCTCTTTGGTGTGAACAGCTTTCCTGTTCTACATTTTGTTCTTGCATTTGAATAATGCAAGGTGGAGAACACACCAATGGTCAGGTCTTAAAATATGTACAGATATCCCTGTCATTCGTTTGAATATAACGACAACATTCGTGTCACAATTCTAAACACACATTAGAGACTAAAACTCAGTTTATCAGAAAATACTCATGACTGCACTGTAAGTGTGCTTTGATTCCACCTCTTCCTCCCTGTCAACTATTTCAGTGGTTGTTGGAAAAACTTTGATATACTTGTGAAGTATATCCCACAATTAAGACGATGCTTTGTTGGTTTACTTAATAGTCAAATAAACACACCAAATCAGATTCAAAGTGATTTGGGGCACCGGACTCAACCCCGCCGGGGAACACCCACATAATTGAGTAGAGTACATGTTTTACAGCAGGGAAAGACTTCATGACAGCGGACCGAACCCCAAAGAATCATTTAAGTTCTGCTCAAGTATGAATAAGACCTTGCCCAGCCAGCACACATTGTAGGCACATCTGACTGCACTCATATGCAATCCTGAGACATGCTGATACTGCTTAACTCTCCACAGATGAATCTCAAAGCACCACCATCCTCCATATATGCAACCCCACAAACAAGAGTTACCCTCCACACATCGATATGGGAAATATATAGGAAGAAATCCAGTTTTCTTAAACCAGTCTTGAACCAAGCTGATTAGGATTTCCAAACTGTATTATGCGGGTTACTATCAAGGGAGGCATACTGGTAGATGAGAGGGCAGCACACAATGAAAGAAGGAAGTGTCACACACACAACACAGCATTCCTAGACTTGGGCATAGTCCTTTGCCCTTGCTACCTCACCTCACCAAGTCTCGCCTCCGGCCAGAGTGATATTTACAGTTCTGCCTGCCAGTCCCTCCCACCTGCCTACTGGGAGACACACAGCTGATCCTCACCCTGGATCGGCCCAGTTCTCTTGGCTCAGCAAGGATCAGCTCTGAATAGATGTGACATCCATCTGTACCAGGAGGGAATGAGCTCCTGGAGAATCCAAGAGACAGTAAACAAGTTCCGAGCCACTTTTAACCCTTAGGCTCCAAGGCTCAGAGAAAAAGCCAAGCAGGTGAAGGTGGCCCTTCCAGGGTCACAATGGGAGAGCGCGTCAACTGATGCAGGTTCAGTTTAAGTTGGGGAGGCAAAGGAAGCTTTTTTGATGACGGTGACGGTATCTTGCCAAGGCAGCTGTTGATATGATCAGGAACATACCTAGTAGATAAGTAGCAGGGCAGGCCTGGTCTTAATAGCTATATAATTAATTCTGCCTTTGATAGTGTGGAGGCTACTGGCTACAGCACACACAAAGCCAAGGATAGGTGCTGGGAAATGCTGTTTTGAGGAGGATGGACCTACCTGCCAGGATTTTTTAAAGAACCCATTGGCAACACATATACAGTACACACTCATCTTCTTATTAGGAGACAGGGTGTTTGTATCTCCTGGGGCTCTTGTGCCCAGGCTTACGGCTCCTTCTGCTCAGAATGCAAATATCAGGGATGTACTGAGTAGCAAACTGAATAGCTTATTCTGCTGTTTGCTTTGCACCTCCCCATCCTCATGCTTCAGGCAGGCTGTCCTTTATTTTTAAAATGCCATGTGTAATTCAATGGCTTAAATGTATGTTCATCCCCTTAATTTAAAATAATAATGATACATTTCTTGTGGGAGGGGGAATTCGAGGAGTGGTGGGTGAAGAGGAAAGGGTGGTTTTCTGGCATCTCCAGTTCCAGGAAAATGCATAGATGGCTTTCTGCAAGTATTTAGAACCAATCTTTCTCTCTCTCTCTCTACCTCCAGCTTGATATGGAAGAGAAGATGGCATATTTGAAGAAAATATGTTGAGTGCACTTTTGCAGCATAATTGCCACCACTCCAATTATGTACAGTTATATGAGCCCATAATCTCTTTTGTAGTTGCTGGATTTCTCATTAGAAGCTCCTGCTGTTTCGTTTTCCACTTCAAGCAAAGAAGCCATTTGGGATGTGCTAAGCAACTGTCCAACTCTATTGAGTCACCTACCCAGGTGATGAACATCAGGGCTGTTTTGAGCTGTACTCGTGGTTGCTTATGAGAAAGATGCCAGCACACCTTGAGGCCATCCTTTTCATCCAGGAAATGAGTCTTAGCATATTTGTTGATTCTGGCAAGAGCTTTGATGGGCCCCAGCCCATGACAGCATCAGATGCACGAACTACCTTTGTAGGTAGATGGTAGAATTCCCAAGCTGACCCTGAAATAGTCTGGAAGGAAAGCAGCTGGTGCCACGGTCCCTATCACCCCAGGCTATACACCACAGGCAGTCAGCGTGGGTGCTGCTCAGCAGTTAGCCACCTGCCCCCCCTTGGCTGCCCATATCCTCAGCTTGCTCCGGACACAGGACCAGTGCTCTTGCACCATATCCTACTACTACAGCAGATCCTTCTGACAGAGCTGAAGGCCGGGGGTGTCAACTTGAACAAAATATTGACCCAGGTAAGCCCTGCCTGCATAACTGAACACATGTTGCGGTGCACGCAAACCATTTGAATGGCAATACCCATCAACTTTGGGGCGGGGGTTAGCCCCCTCAAATATTTTATTGGGGGGGCGTGAAAGCACCTTGGCCCCTAGGATCTGGCTCATCTGCTGAAGGAGCTCTGGTGTGTCCCTCTTCTCACGGCATTTCCCCCGATTTGCTGGCCATCTCATTGGCAGCTCTCGAGGTGGCTCCCATGCATAGATCTCAATCTTTCTGCACTCTCCTATTGCAGAGATGGATGCAGACGTGGCCCCCCTCACCCCACCCACCCTGCTCTCCTCCACAGAGCACCGTCCAAGCAGCTGGGTGCAAACTTCACCAATCCTCTACCCCACCCCAGCTCAATAAACTCGCGAGCAGCCCCTCCCGCGCAGTCCAGGCATGATTTAACCATAGCAACCCCCTCCCCCTTGCAGGTGGATGCAGGCAGAGCATCTTCCAGCTGCCACAAAGGCTGTGTGGAGAACGGGCAGCCTCTCTCTCTCTCTCTTTCTGCACCCACCAACCCTTGCAAGGGTGCCAACTTGAATAAAATATGGGGGGGGGAGCCCCACCCCGCATAATCAATCACAAGGCATAGAGAGCACACACTATTTGAATGGCAATACCTATCAAACGGGGGGGGGGGTTGGACCCCACCAATATTTTATTGGGGGGTTGGCTGGCTCTTATGCACTCTGAGGATTCCCTCTTCATGGAGCTTCTCAAGACTCAAGGACCTCACCAGTACTGGGAGAGAGAGAGAGAGAGAGAGAGGACCCCCCCCCCCCCGCGCGCTGCTTGCCCGTCTGCAGCTCCCTCCCTCCCTCCATCTGTCCTTCTCTTCCTCGGCAAGCTAATTCCCTGCTATTCTGGAAACGCAAAGCCTCGCCTGCCTGCCTGCCTGCCCGCCTTCCCCCGGTGCGGATCTCCGAGCGCAGCACTCGGTGGCCGGGCTGCCCTGCAAGAGACAATGACGGGCGTCGCGCTCCAGCCAGCCCGGGGGAGCAGCGCAGCGCAGCCCAGCTCGGGCGCCTTTGTCTCTCCCCTTTCCCCGGGCTCCACTCACCTCTGGCAGGCTGGTGCTGCAGGCTCGCCCGCCTCCTCCTCCTCCTGAGCCCGGGCGAGGGGCCGCCCGCCCCACCAGGAGGCGTTTTGTATGATGTTGGTGGAGGGGAAGGTGCCGCAGCCGCTCCGCCCCGCTCAGCGCGCGCGGAGCCACCAGCAGGTAGCGGCCAGCAGCGCCACGCTTGGGTCGCGGAGACCCCGCCTTTCCCGGGATGCGCCACGCCCACTCGGACACCCCCCCCCTCACACACACTAGCAAGGAGCCAATCAGTGGGCGAGGTGGCAGTCTGGGCCCTCCTCTCCTTCTCCTCCCCCCCCCCCCCGCAGCTGCTAGAGCCCCGCGGTGCACGGGTAGTAAGCCAAGGTCAGCAGCGGGCTGCATGTCTGCCCAGCAGGGCAGTATCCACTGCGATGCCCAACAGTGGAGGGCAGCTCTTCTCCCTGCCTTTGCCTCTGACCCACCCCTTGGCCTCATGCTCTACCAACTGAGCTAGCCGGCAATGCTTCAGAAACTTCTTCAAGGGACGTAAGAAGGGCCCCTCAAGGCTCATCTAGACCAACCCTCTGCAATACAGGGAATCTCCTTTCTTATAACTTGAAGTCATTGGTTCAGGTCCTACCCTCCAGAGCAGGAGAAAACAAGCTTGCTCCATGTGACAGCCCTTGAGATATTTGAAGATGACCATCCTATCTCCTCTCAGTCTCCTCTTTTCCAGGATAAACATACCCAACTCAAGGTACTGTATACCTAGCCTAGGCTGTAGAAATCTGCCAGTTGCTCCAGGACATAGCTGCTAACATGTTCTCTCTCAGTTATAGGATCACTGTCCATGGTTCTGAAACTTAGTTGAAGATTTCTCTCCAAGGTGCTGATCCTGCTTTGCTTCACCTTCTTGTCTCCTTGAAACACACACTGGCACAACCAAGTCATTGTGGCTGTCACCCCTATGGGTCAGGACAGCCCAAAACAGAGAGGAAGTGGAGCAAAACAACAAAGAGGGCTTGCAACACTACCAAGAGCATTGGAGAGCCCAGCAGCCCAAGCTAGGGTGGGTCACAATCAGACCATGTAATCCCCAGGGCTTTGGAAATTGCATATGACAGAAATATTGCAGGTGCATGGGAAGGAATGGATGGGGAACGCTCCAAGCCACCATCCCGTAAATGCATGCTCCTCCCACAGGGCAACAGTTCAGAAAGCAAAATACAATGTAAAATAATCACCAAATACCCTGCTCCACAGCATGGTCAATGAAGCACTTGCTATCACATGCCCGATTCCATGCTTCTACATTGGTTACCAATGACAAAATCTTCAATGAGCCCCATCACAGGCTTATAACAGGTCACCCAGGGGCAGACAGGGCAAATAGCACCCATCAATGCCACCAGTCCTGATATCAGCTCCTAAACCACAAGTGACAGCCCACCCAAAAAAGTGCAGTCCCTTGACCTTTCTTCCATGACTGAAGCAAACCACAGTCTTGCTGCTAATAAATTCCAACATAACCCCCACTGTTCATCTTTCAAAGTTAGTTTCAGATAGGGGGGGATGTTGTGTCTGAAATTGTTCCAGTCTCATCCAAAACAAGGCAAGTCTTTTTCCAAACCTCTGCATAAATTTGTAAGAACATTATGTGTATGTAAAAGACTCTGTCCACCACCTCCCACTTGCCACCATAACACATTGCCTCTTTTGCAAATGTATTTTATTTTCACTGTGGGACATTGAGGATGGGTGATGGAGGGGAATATTGTTAACCTTTCCTCATATTGTTCCCCCAAAGCTGCTATTTGCCCTTCAGGGGAGATATGCAGATATCATATACACATCATATAGTTGTGCCCATAATCTTGTAAATCATCTCCTTCAAGGAACCACTTAATTAAATAAAAGCATTCTTCTGGCATATTTCTTTCCTATCCTTTTCGTTCCACATTGCATTCAGATTCCTCTGTCCTTCTTTCATAGATACACTGTATTTTCTTACATCTCACCTGGGATTAAAAAATAAATAAATCCCAGAAATCAAACTTTTAGATGTAATATTCTGTGCCAGTATGATCTTTCTCCATTTCTGCAAAGCTATGGGAAAGGTAATGAAATGATGCATCCAAAATTTAAATGATCAATTTTAGCTGATTTTAAGCCCCCCCCCCAGTATTAAAACCTTTGTCTCAATCTGTCCTCTTAGTACCTCTTAGTACCTCTGCTTCCAAAGACAAGGCAGCTGACAACAGAAGAGAGGGCCTTTTTGTGGTGGCACCCTGCCACAGCTACCTGACTAGCATCTTCATTGTTAAGTTTTAGGTGCCAGTTCTTAAAACTTCTTATTTGCTCAAACTTCAATCAGTATTTTTTGATTTTCATCAACAGATACTGCTTTTTAAAAAATGCTGCCATTGCACTTCATTGGGTTGCTGTTTAAATCATTCAAAAAAATAATAATAAGTGTATGCTGATTTGGAAACTAACTGCATTTAAAAGCATCATATAAATCTTTGAGATAAGTTATTTTGAGGCTGGCCAAACCTAGAGCAAATGCAGGAGGGAATAATAGCTTCTATTTTTATTGAAGACTTATGTGGAGTTGTTATGGTAACTGCACATAAGGCAACAGAGAGTACAGTGCCCATCTTCCTTATTTCACTCCTTTCAGCTAAATAAGCATTGTGGATTTATGCATGTGATGGAGACTATAATGCAGCTGCGTTTTTGGTACACAGTCCCATATTTGGCAAGAAAATGATAAAGCCGACAGATTCAACTCACCAGAGCTGACTTTCTTTTTCCTGCCCCCTTTATATCATGTAGACTCCACATCTATTCATTCTTGTAGCAAATGGAACTTCCCACCTGAGACTTCACGATGTATTAATTGTGTCCTAATGGACAATGTATCCTCTTCTTCCTCACAATAATTCATATCTAAGGCTTTATTTAGGGGTTGGAGCAGGAATTCCCTTCATCAAAAAGGACCTCTCTGCTTTGAAAGTTCCACATCCTCAGAAATTGGGTTCCCTGTGACGGGTGATTTTAGTCTTGTCTGCAGCATGTAGAAATTCTCAACATCTGTGTCAATATCTGCAGTGGAGCTTCAGTTTAGCATTCATGGTAGCCATTCTGGGTGGTGGTGTATGTGTGGCTTCTACTTATACATACCCAAGTAAAAGTCCCCAGTACTGGGACTTTGGCTGGAAAAGCTACTGTGGTGCTGAAGGGACAGCTCCGGAACACAAGGGCAAAGACAGCAGCTATCAATGGCCACTGCCCTACAAGGGCATTTCCAGGCAGTTGAGAATATGCAGCAGTTTCCAAAGTATTGTGGTCAAATCAGATGCCGTTTTCTGGGGAAATGTTTCTGCTGCAGGGATATGGTATTTTTTTCAGCACTTAAAATGGGATGCTGTGTAGCTCGGAAAATACAATTTCCCTCTACTCCCGCCCAACCTCCCTTGCTATTGTCAGTGCCATATGGAACGTGGTTGCATGGCTGTCACAGGCACATATTAGAATTTATTAGAGAGTTCCTCTCATTCTGCTACAGAATATTATTTTGCACACCCAATAATCTGAAATTACTGTAAAAGCCCTGAGATCCATTACATATGGCTTCATCAAGGAGCTAAAAGTTCTGTTATCTTCGGTATCAAGCATTTTGCAGCATGACCACTGAATTTATAAAATGATTTTCAAGGCTATATATCACGGGGGCTAGATCTGGCCCAATCGCCTTCTAAATCCGGCCCGCAGACAGTCTGGGAATCAGCGTGTTTTTACATGAGTAGAATGTGTCATTTTATTTAAAATGCATCTCTGGGTTATTTGTGGGGCATAGGAATTCGTTCATATTTTTTTTCAAAATATAGTCCGGCCCCCCACAAGGTCTGAGGAACAGTGGACCGGCCCCCTGCTGAAAATGTTTGCTGACCCCTGGATTAGATGATCCTGAGGTTCCCTTCCAACTCTATGATTCTATAAGATCATCATCCACTATGCCTAGTCTACAAGCTATGAGTCAGTACAGTGGTACCTCTGGTTACGTACTTAATTCGTTCCGGAGGTCCGTTCTTAACCTGAAGCACCACTTTAGCTAATGGGGCTTCCCCCTGCCGCTGCCCGATTTCTGTTCTCATCCTGAAGCAAACTTCTTAACCCGAGGTAATATTTCTGGGTTAGCAGAGTCTGTAACCTGAAGCGTATGTAACCTGAAGCGTATGTAACCCGAGGTACCACTGTATGTAGATCAAGGTTAACCCATGATCCATGGGTTCGATGCAGCCCGCCAAGTTGCAAGAAGTGCCAAAAAATCCCTTCCAACTCTGTGATGCTATAAGACATGGGTAGGCAAACTAAGGCCCGGGGGCCGGATCCGGCCCAATCACCTTCTAAATCCGGCCTACGGACAGTCCGGGAATGTGTGTTTTTACATGAGTAGAATGTGTCCTTTTATTTAAAATGCATCTCTGGGTTATTTGTGGGGCATAAGAATTCATTCTCCCCCCCCCTTCAAAATATAGTTTGGCCCCCCACAAGGTCTGAGGGACAGTGGACCGGCCCCCTGCTGAAAAAGTTTGCTGACTCCTGCTTTATATGGTACTAGCTCCTGATGCCGATTCGCAAGACTTTGCTTTCTGTCCTTTCTGGAGCAGAACATTTATCTTGGGTTGAAGATAGCCTGCCCATGGAGGCATTGGCGTACGATCCTGCCTGACATGAAATGTGAGCAATCATTTTGTCAGAAATCATTAGGGCAAGGATCTGGAATCCTCAGCTGTCTGCAGCTGCCTCTTCTGGGTGAACCACAGAACTGCTGCTTGGAGCATTTCCCAGACTGGCTTCACCCACCCAGACAGCCCACTGGTCTCTCTTAGATAGAAAGAGCTATAAAAGGCTTCCTCTTTGGACTGAGGTTTGGTTAAGGAGCCGTGGTCCTCTTTACGGTTGTGTGTTGCAGTGAATTCTCTTTGTTCTGACTCTCAGCTTGAATCCTGCAGTTCTGTACACAGCACAACTCCTGGCTCTCCTCTGACAAGTGTACACTTCAGGTTTGTATAAAGGTTTCATGGAGTGCTGTTGACTCTAATACAATTTGTGGTGATGTTAAAGGAAGTGAGTGATTTGTCTATTACAGTGTCATTTTTTTCAGCCCCTGAAATGTCACAAGGCACTTAATGAGTTTGAAACCTTGTCTCTGTCCATGCGAAGATCTTTGCAAAATGCGTTATTGACTTGCCTTCTTCAGAAGAATCATTTAAGTCCTCATATTTGATTATCAGCTTTAATGCTGAACTATCAGTGCCAGAGACAAGCTCGCTGCTGTGTACAACCAGGGGGATGTTTGAAAATGTTACTGTTGATGAACAGTTAGTGCCATTCAAAGGAAAATGTCAGGGAGGCAATATGCTGTCCAAACCTCCAAGATACAGTATAACATCCTGGTTTGTATTGCAGTTCCAAAATATAATATGTTTATAATGCATTTGATGGCTGAAAGGCACTGTTCCTGGCAACTCTGGGTTTTTAGAATGTTTAAACTGTTTTCAGATTTTATTTTAATAAAATGTTTCATTATTGAAAGGTCTGCCACCCTGGGCTGCTTTGGGAGGAAGGGCAGGATAGAAACTGAAATCATAATAATGAATAGAGAAAGTGCACCAGCTGCTCAAAACACTGGCCAGAAAGTGGCCGAGAAACTAACAACACATTTACAGCATTCTGAATGGGATACAACAACTGATAACTTTTTTTTAACCAATGTGCCATTGGTTAGGGGAATAAGCTAATATAAATCTAACTCTAGTTGGCCCTTTGAGAGAATTTCTGGTTTGATTGTTGATATTTTCAGAGTTCCTTGCCCAGAAATCCAGAAATGCCAATAGCAGCAATTCTAGTTTTCAGGAAGATTTGACATTTGTAAGTTATGTGCCAGGGAAAGAAAGGACAGTGATTATCCTTTTCCCAATGCAACCATTTCAGACCAGAATTCCAAGCCTGAGATAGTTCTTTATTCTATTAAAACCAAATAGGGTGTGGACACAGGTGACCAGACGCCAAATACACTTCCTCTTCTTCTTAAAATATGTGGGCGGTTGGCGGGTTACTGCCTGCTTCTTAAACTTAGTGCTGTGGTCTTTAATGATCTTTAAGGATTAAAACTCTAATTATTAGGCTGTAGTGGAATCACAGAATTGTAGAGTTGGAAGGTACCACAAGACTCATCTAACCCAGACCCCTGCAATGCAGGAACCTTTTGCCCAATGCAGGGCTTGAACCTACCACCCGGAGATTACCGGTAAGTGTCTCATGCTCTACCAACTGAGCTAGCCGGTCACAGTAAGGTGAATTATTTGGGTCCCAAATATCCGAGACCGCATCCTTCCCTACAGGAGCTCTCAGGCATTCAGATAAGCAGAGAGGACCCATTTGGTAGTTCTGCCACCCTCAGTAGTTCAGGGGGTGATAGCCCAGGAGAGAGCATTCTCTGCGGCAGCCCCTAAATTGTGGGATTCCTTCCCCACAGAGGTATCTGTGCAGCATCTTCACCATACAGTTTTCCATGAATGCTGAAGGTACACCTGGCCTTTGACACCTAAGAGATGTGTTTTCAGGACCTGCCCTATTCTTGTGACTGCAATAGGTTTGAACTGTTTTTAATTCGGAATATTAAATTGTTGCAATCTGCCCTGGAACCTGCTGGTGAAGAGCAGGCAATTAATTAATTAATTGCCATAAAAGAGCCTGGGTGCCAATGGGGTCAACCTAAAAATTTTGTGGTGCAAACATGTTTCTATATCTTCTTTATGTGCAGATACCAAAACCATATCTCGCCACTCTGTAACCTTTAGGCAATTTGAAATACAGTCGTACTTTGTATCTTGAACGCCTTGCGAGTCGAACGTTTTGGCTCCCAAACACCTTAAACTCAGAAGTGAGTGTTCCAGTTCCGGTTTCTTTGAAACCCGAACATCCGATGTGACTTCCGCAGCTTCCAATTGGCTGCAGGAACTTCCTGCAGCCAATCGGAAGCCGCGCCTTGGTTTCCGAACGTTTTGGAAATCGAACGGATTTCCGGAACGGATTCCGTTCAACTTCCGAGGTACCACGGTATTTGGCTCCAAGGTTTCAGCAACTGAGAAAACTGAAAATGCTCATGTAGTAAAGCATGCATGGAATAAGTAATGCAGTAAAACACACATGGAATAGGTAACAGCTGCACTACAATCTTTCTGGCACCAGGTTACAAACTTTGGGTGTGGCCTCTTCTGCTTCAAGTATTATTATTATTATTATTATTATTATTATTATTATTATTATTATTAATTGTTTTTCTTTGAAGGAGATTATGTTGTTTTCTTATATTGGGATTTTATGATTGGACACACTGCACTGGAATGCCTTGGAGGAGTTTAGAATTTTTTAAAAAGTAATTAAAAATGAACAGAATTAAATAGAAAGATATAAAACACTAATATTTAGAGGAACAATGTACTGCAGGGGGTGGACTTGATGGCCCTTGGGGTCCCTTCCAACTCAACAATTCTATGATTCTATGAATGTAAATTGTTGAGCAAGGTTGCTAAGTAACAGTAATGGTGACATGTCTTCCATTGTGACATCTCCCCCTGCTGGAACACTTGTCAGATGTCTTTGGAAAAAGCAGGTATTTGATCAGACTTAGAGAGGGAAAAGAGAGGGTAGTTAGGAAGTTACAGCCCATCCACACTTCTGTTTGTCCCGTGATTTCAAGTTATGGGTCCAAGAGGCTGTTTTTGGTCCCATCAGCCCCCCACCCAATGGATGTTTGTTCCAATTCAGCAGGAAACAGCGGGTTTTCCAGGATAAAGTGGTGGGACTAAAAAACACCATCTCAGATCTGTGACTTGAAATCAGGGGACAAACAGGAGTGTGGAGGGAGTTATTGGGTTAGTCACGTTAGCTAGTATTTTTATTAGAGCTTTGTGGCATTAGAGGGGGAATTCTATAGAAAAACATCACATCTCTTCAAATGTAAGCTGAATTTCTCCGTGGTTTCTGTATTCTGATTCTGTCACTACCCATGAATATTCAGAATCATAGGGGAACATGCCTCCCTAATCATGGCTGGATTATTCTCAAAGCATCATTTTCAGGACCAGCTTACATGCTTCAAGTGAAATGGCTTGCCTTCTCTTTCATGGGCATACTCAGAAGAAAACCATATCCAAGTTTGGGAGGGTCTTTTGACAAGCTATTCTCAGTGGACCCAACTCCACGTTGAACTCACCACAAGTTACGTGTGACAGCAAATTCATGTTAAGCCTGGACGTGTCAGGTGTCCCAAGTTTAGTGCAGCGATATAGAGAATTAAGACACCAAACCCCCCAGTTCCTTACCACCTTCTCACTCTGTCTTAGATTGCAAAATCTAAGTATTTGTTTTTGGAGTATTTGTTTCAGGAAGAAAGCTCTGCAGAGATGGAGGAGGATTTTTGGCATTGCTGCTGAAAGCATAAAGTCCATCCCTTGGCCTGTAAGGATTATTCCAAGTCTACGTCATTTTTGAGTGGCCTATTGCCCCAGGGATGGACAGGACTGGCTCAGATCCTTCAGGTGAGAAAATTACCTGTGCTGATGGAGAATTGTTGTGGTGCCAGTGAGAAACTGGTTCTTTGGATAGGGAGGAGGCATGTCTCTGATTCAAGAAAACTTTAGTGGACTGTAATAGCATCCTGCTTGAAGAAGATAAAGGTAAAGGGACCCCTGACCATTAGGTCCAGTCGCAGACGACTCTGGGGTTGCGGCGCTCATCTCGCTTTATTGGCCAAGGGAGCCGGTATACAGCTTCCAGGTCATGTGGCCAGCATGACTAAGCCGCTTCTGGCGAACCAGAACGACGCACGGAAACGCCGTTTACCTTCCCGCTGGTACCTATTTATCTACTTGCACTTTGATGTGCTTTCAAACTGCTAGGTTGGCAGGAGTTGAAGAAGATAGATAAGCATTTATTTCTACTTATTTTTCATGAGCAAGGTTGCTTGATTCATCCATTTATTTGCCCCCAAAGGGGCCAGAGAACAAGCAAAGGGCACCAAGCATCTCCGAACCAGGGAAAAGGTGTGAACAACAACAACTTTCCTCACTGCTTTTGAGTTGAAATCCTGGCACTTAGAAGGTCAGGGTGGTGCAGAAGTTACAACAAGGGTCACCAAGTGACCAGAGGAGAAATGACCGCTGGGAGGAGCACAGAGAGAAGAAAAGCCATGGCACACCTGTAACAGCAAAACTGGACGCCTTCATCTGCCCCAGCTGCAATAAAACATGTCTCTCCTGTATTGGTCTCCAGAGCCACAGCAGACGCTGTAAGTCTCCAACAATTTGACTTTACCCCCGATGGTGCACTCTTCCATTGTCTCTTGAGACAGATGGATGTCAATATCCCACCCACCATTGGCATGTGGCCCCTGGAAAAGTGGCCACTTAGCTCCCCCCCCACCCTGCTTTAATACCACAGCCTAGTGTCCCTGGACAGCAGTATGTCCAACCAGTAACAAAAGGGAGCAGCAAAAAGGAGAGTTCACACTCTTTCTAACCCAACTCCCATTTTTTTGGTGAAATATATTGCTCCCCTTTTAAATGCCCACTTTAAAGTCTGACTATTTAAATGCCTCACTCACTGGATCATCACCTCATCGTGGTGAGTGGGCTTGCACGTTCCTATGATCCTTGTGAGTGAAGCCGTCGGGAGTCTCGTGCTCCCAGCAGGGTCACCAAAGGCGGTAAGGTCAAAGGGAAGGAGCTAGACAAAGAATGATCCAAGAAGTCTTCAACGGCAGAACAGGTGAAAGATAATAAGTGGCATGTTACAACGGCTGTGAAGGTGGATGAAGGCTGTAGCAGATAGGAATCTACCAGTTGTTGTGATACTCTTGCCATCGGAATAGAGCCTTATTGCGAAGACTGTGCATTGGTCAGTGTGCACTGATCTACACACATAAAACAAATTCATGCACAGACGTCTTCCAAAAACTCATCCCAAACCCAAAAAAGTCCCATGAAGATTGGCAAATGGTAACAGGGGCAAGACCATGAAATCTGAAAGCCCCTAGTCATGAACTGGCACATGGGCGGTGGATACTGTTTCAGTCATTCTGACTCAAGGAATGAGGCAGTTGAGTAGCTCGGCAGCTGCATCCATGACTGAGCAGTCCTATTTAGGATCCACTCTGGTCACCCCAAAAAGGGGGAGAGGATCACTACCCAGCAGTCATAAAAGACAGTTGAGCTTTGGAACTTGGAATATACGGACTTTGTTGCATAACACAGATAATGAGTGTCCCGAATGCAGGACTGCCATCGTTGCAAGAGAGTTGTGACATTTTAACATCGATATTGCAGCGCTTCAAGAAACTTGAAGAGCAGGAGAGGGACAACTGAAGGAAGAAAAAGGCTACATTTTCTTCTGGAAAGGTCTACCTGAACAAGAAAGTCGAATACATGGAAGAGGCTTTGCCATTGAAAACAATCTTGTGAGAAGTCCCTACTGGAATTAATGAGTGACTTTCAACCCTTCAAATAAAACTTGCCAAAAACCAACAGGCTACTATTCTAAGTGCTTATGCACCAACACTGGATGCCAATGGAGACATTAAAGAAAACAATTTACTCTCAGCTGGATACCATCCCATCAGAGACGCCTAAGGAGGATATCCTCCTGGGTGATTTTAATGCAAGAGTTGGGCAAGATTTCGATCTGTGGCCTGTGACTATTGGCAAAGAACGAAATGGCAACAGCAACCAAAATGGAATCTTACTTTCGACTATATGTGCAGCGCACAACCTTGTTATTACAAACACACTCTTTCGACAAAATAAATAAATTTATAAAGCCCAAGCTATCTGGAAGACTGTATTCCCTCATACAAACCTTCCCGGGTTTTGAGATCTTCAGGAGAGGCCCTTCTCTTGATCTCACCACCCTCACTGGCATGCTTGGTAGGGATGTGGGAAAGGGGCTTCTCATTGGTGGCTGCTTCCAGAACTACCTCCCTGGAGAAGCCAGACTGGCTCCTTCCTTGCCGTCTGTCCTTCTGCCAGCAGTTGAAGACCTTCCTATTCCAACCGGCCTTTGGGAACTGACTGCTTTTCATAGGCGAAGCCGGGAGGGCAACTGTCTCCATCTAAATCAAGTAAATAAATAAAAATAATTAACTAAAAGTAGAAATTGTAGAAAGATTTTGACAGATTTTTCTGAGCAGTTGGGGGTCAAACGAAAGTAATTTAAGACAACTGTTGTTGAGATACAGTATTTCATTCCGAGTGGCTGGGGAAACTCAGCCAGATGGGCGGGGTATAAATAATAATAATAATAATAATTGTTATTATTCCAAATCTGCTAGACAGAGCCACACAGAGGATGACAGGTGGGTGTCCTGCCTGCACCTATGGTGCTTTTAATGAAAAGGTTAGTGCCATGCTGTTTGTATTGTAATAATCTGTATGTTTTCAATAGATCATATCACACACACACACACACACACACACACACACCAGCCCCTGCAAGTGTCCGTATTTTCCAAGGACAGTCCCAGATTTACAGAAGCCGTCCCGGTTTCTGATTTGATCCCGGAATGTCCCGCTTTTCATCAGAGAAATGTTGGAGGGTATGGAGTGACATTACCCCTGAGCCAAGGAGATAAGTTTTTAGAACACATCTGAAGGCAGCCCTGTATAGGGAAGTTGTTTAATGCTTTATTATGTTTTTATATATTTTGGAAGCCTCCCAGAATGGCTGGGGCAACCCAGTCATGTAGATGGGGTATAAATAATAATGATGATGATGATGAATAGGGCGTCCTTAGCTTCACTGGAGAAATGTTGGAGGGTATGACACAGGAGCAATAATTTAAAAGCAAATACATATGTTGAATTGCTTTTTAATTATTGTTTCCTCCCCGTCCATGTTTTTAGCTTCCCTTGTTTTATCTGTAAGCTGCCTTGAATCCCTGTAAGGGGGAAAAAGGCATAAATAAGTAACAACAACAACATTTCATATTAAGGCAACTGGATGGGTTTACTCCTCCCCCCTCTCATGCTTTTAGCTTTCCTTATTTTATATCAGCTGCCTCGAGTCTCTGTGAAGGGGAAAGGGCAGGGTATAAATAAATACGTAATAATAATAATAATAATAATAATAATAATAAAATTTCATATTAAGACAACTGATTGGGTTTACTCCCCACCCCATATGTTTTTAGCCGCCCTTATATTATCTGTCAGCGGCCTTGAGTCCCTGTGAAGGAGTGGGAAAGGCAGGGTACAAATAAATAATAGTAATAATAATAACAACTCGCATTAAGACAACTGGATGGGTTTGCTCCACCCCTCCCTATGTCTCCAGCCGCCTATATTTCATCCTCGAGTCCCTGTGAGTAATTACCGCTAAATGCAGAATACTGGCTGTGGTAATAAAAAAATTAAAAATCTAGCAGGACAACCTGGGCGGGTTTGCTCTACCCTTCATAGCTCTATGCGCGCGGTCCTTCCCTCCCGCCGGGTAAGGAAGCGGTAGAGGCCGCAAAAAAGAAGCGACGCTTTCGACGCCCGTGACGTCATTTACGCGACGGCTGCTGCTGTCTGTCTGTCTGTCGGTCTGTCTGACGGTGCACCTGCCGGCCGCTCAGAAGGATGGAGCCTCCGGGCGGAGCGCGGCACTCGGGGTCGGCGGGCGCCAGGTGCGGAGAGGCGGGCTGGGCGCCTGGAGAGTAGGGGGGCGTCTTGGGAGGGGGAAAAACCCCACCGAGTCATATAATAGACCTGCCTCGGTGGGGGTGGAGAGAGCCGGTGGCGCGATGGGCCGGCGCGTCTGTCTGGTAACCGGAAGGTGGGCGGGTTCGAGCCCACTCAGGGCAGGGTTTTCTGCATCGCGGGGGGTTGGACTAGATGACCCCCAGGGAACCCCCCCCTTCCATCTCCTCAAGTTGTACGATTCTAAGCTGAGGTTGGATGGGTGCAGTAGTTGAGATCCCTGCATCGAGGGGGGTTTGGACTAGATGACCCTCTGGGGACCCCTCCACAACTCTACGGTTCATAGCTGTCAACTTTCAAATTTGAAAATAAGGGATTTTTTTATAAACTTTCGGATTTGAAAATAAGGGATGCCGCGAGGGCGGTGCAATGGCACCGAGTAGCCTCGCCACCCTGCGCTCCAGAGGCTGCGTGCGAACGGGTGAGCGAAAGGGCGAGCGCATAGACAGCAGGCAGGCTGTCTGTCTGGTTGGACGTGAGGGTCTGGCTGCACAAGGCATGCAAGCTCCACCCCCAGTCGGTCTCAGACTCCTTATTGGCAGCCGAGCAACGCAGCTGAGGAGCCTCCCTGGCCGGCAGGGAGGGAGAGGAGCTGCTTCCTTTGAAATCCGGGAAATTTAAGGGATATCAACAATACGGGATAGCAGCGGGAAACGGCATTGGAATAAGGGAGTTTCCTGCCAAAAAAAGGGAGGGTTGACAGCTATGCTACGGTTCTGTGAATCGCCCCCCCCCCCACAAGGGTGACTGTGTGAGGGGCGCGTCTGCCCTGGAGCTCTCCCAAGGGAGGGAAGTGGGCACTTGAGGGACCCGTAAAGGGGTGAGGGCAAAACGTTTGTTAAATGATGCCTTCTCTGCTAGGAGACTTGTGCTGGGGAACCCACCTGCACTGCCCTAAATCCGGCACTGCTCTGTAGGTGGGCGAGACCCTGTCAGGGAAGCAGCGGGGCATAAATTTATTTACTTACATATATTTATTTATCTCATAAATAAATTTTCACACGCCGCTTGATAAAGCGGTTCGCAAAAAGCGATTCTCTTAAGATGACTTTCATGAACGGCGGACTGCCCTGCCACACTCCTACTTTTTAAGCTGCTGCTTTCTTGACTTCCTTTTTTTTTTTTTTTTTTTAAATTCCAGAAAACAGTTATTGGACCTGCCCTGGGAAGACATCCTCTTCCCCCATGTTCTCTCGTATCTCCCTCTGAGGCAACTCCTGAGCCTGCAGAGGGTCAGCAAGGCGTTTCAGTCTCTAATTCAGCTTTACCTCACCAACATGCGCTGCTTTGATTCTAGGCAGGTATGGGTAATGTGTGCATGTGGTAAGAATGTGTGCATTCAGTCACATGGCAGAGTGAGTGTGGGGCTGATTGTTATATTAAAAACAACAATAACACAGAAACAATTTAGAAAAAGATACTGAGCGGCGACACCATCACTTATCTGCCGCGCTTTGTGAAATTAGTAGTAGGTGCTTGGATCAAACTCAATGGTTTCTCAATTAGTGTTGGGAATAAGTCAGTGTAAGATAAGAGTTAATATTCCTGGTGCTGAACTTTTGAGCTTCAGCAGTGAGTTTGTTCAATAATTGATCCTGGGCAAGAATGAATTTCAAGCCTAGCTGTGCAGAAGAAAGCAGGGTGGCACGAGAGACAGTTTATTTCTAGGAAAAACAAGCTTACCTGATCCTTATTCTACCAGATTTTTTAATGTAAAATATAGCTTGAAAGTTAATCGTTTTACAGGGATATTTGGTCATATAGAAATTTTCGCATCTATATGTGATGTGAGCATTGTGTACGTAAAGTTGGTGCTTAAATCTCCAATTATGCATATAAACTCCACAAATTGACTTTTAAAAAAAAGCATTCTCCAGATTATAACAGAAGTTTCTAGAAGAATATGCTTACTTTAACACACTTAAGCCTGTGGTTTGAACTCTCGAGAGTTGTATGCAGAGTCAAAACAGGAATAGTTACTTTATGCAAAGTAATTTTATTGCTGGCAAAGGATGGTTAAAATACTCTTGCTCTCTTCAATTTTTAATTATTATTTACAGATATTATCTTCCTGTAATTTACACCCTACCCTTTAATGCCAATTGCATTTATTAGCTCTGCAAACAAAAATTAGGGCTGGAGGAGCGAGCGCTTGGATTATTAAAATGCTGCAACAGCCCATTTTGTCTTCTTGCCTATGGCAGGTGGGACCAAACATTCCGAAAGCTGCATTCTGCATCCTGCTAAAAGACAACGAGGTGTTGCAACAGCTGGCACTACAGAACTGTTCCGATTGGCTGTCTGACAAGGAGCTGCTTCCTGTGATTGGCCAGAACCACCATTTGCAGCAAATTGAGTTGAATGGCTGCGTACAGCTGAGTCGCCATGCCCTGGTGGCCATCTCTTTGAGCTGCCCCAATTTGCGCCGGCTTTCTCTGGCTCATTGCGAGTGGGTGGACAGCCTCTCTCTGCGGAGCCTGGCTGACCACTGCAAGGAGCTCGAGTCCCTGGACCTTACAGCCTGTCGGCAGCTGAAAGATGAAGCCATCTGTTACCTTGCACAGAGGTGTAACAGACTGAAGTCCCTCTCGCTGGCTGTCAACGCGAATGTGGGTGACGCGGCAGTGGAGGAGATTGCCAAAGCCTGTCCCGAACTGGAGCACCTAGACCTCACAGGCTGCCTGCGGGTCAAGAACAACTCCATTAGGTAACAGATGCACACATGGAGTGCAGCAGTTGCGTGTGTATTTAATGCATGTACAGATGAAACTCGAAAAATTAAAATATTGTGGAAAAGTCCATTTATGTAAGCAATTGTTTTCATTAGCTACTGGAGTTTAATATATGAGATAGACTCATGACATGCAAAGCGAGATATGTCAAGCCCTTATTTGTTATAATTGTGATTATTATGGTGTACAGCTGATGAAAACCCCAAAGTTGAAATTGTTAATTTGGGGTTCTCATCAGCTGTATGCCATAATCATCACAGTTATAACAAATAAAGGCTTGATATATCTCGCTTTGCATGTCATGAGTCTATCTCATATATTAGTTTCACCTTTTAAGTTGAATTACTGAAAGAAATGAACCTTTCCACGATATTCTAATTTTTCGAGTTTCACTTGTATATAATGCCTTTCACCCAAATAGCTCAAGGCAAAATACAGGGTTTCATCCTCATAACAAGCCCCATAAATAGCGTCTGGCCCAAGGCCACCCAGTGAGCCTTTTGGCAGGGTGGGTTTTAAAACCCAGGTCTCCCCAGTTCTAGTTGGACATACTAACCACCAATCAATATAAATCCTATCCTATTATGATAGCTTCTATTCAGTTTATTGCTTATAGCCACAGGTCGTTCCAATATAAAAAACCAGGTGGGGCGGAGGATGATAGATTTTATATGGCAAATGAAATGAGAAATCAATTAAAAACAGTCAAGCATAAATCAATTTTTTAAAAAAACACATGGAGGTCTACTCAAATTACCTGGCATGCAGTCCTTTTTGAGCCATTTTCATGAAGGAGTAAATCACATTTTCCATTGATGAATGTATTTAAAATGCCACAAACTTTCCACAATGCTTTGCAGCTGTTTTTTCTTGTGTTTCTTCTGGTTATTTTTATAGTTGTTCTGCCCCCCCCCCCACTTTTGTTCCTTTAGCTCAGGCATCCCCAAACTCGGCCCTCCAGATGTTTTGGGACTACAACTCCCATCATCCCTAGCTAACAGGATCAGCAGTCAGGGATGATGGGAACTGTAGTCCCAAAACACCCGGAGGGCCGAGTTTGGGGATGCCTGCTTTAGCTTGAGGGATGTGGAAGCTCCGGCCTTTGAAACTTATATCCGTCCTGCTATGTTTTAAGCTTTAACTAAAAATTGCTTTTGCCTTATGTTCTCACCACGAGAGCTACATCTTTATTTTTGGAATGTGGAAGTTGACATTCTCTGTGCCGGTTTTTGGTGCTTATTGCCCTTTGGCGGGATTCTTGGATGAACGATGATTCATCGGGACCTGTCGGTTCTAGGCAGGGTCAGTTTGATTTTGAAAGTTTAAATAGTGTTGTTACCCTCCTGATCCAGGGGGAAAAAAGTAAAAAGTAAAACATACACTGAAAAATCAACCTTGGATTCTTTTGGCTTTTCATAAAGGCAGTAATAGTGGTGCGATTTTTGTCCAAGCCGAGCAGCAAGCAGCGAGGCCGGTCTGACTTTTGCCTGTCTCACTAAACCGTGAGAAAGCTGCCTTATCTTTCCTACATGGAATGTTTATGTTTTCACTGTACTATTGTACTTCTAGCCTTTGTGCTTTCTCTTCTGGCTAGACCTCAAGCTGGAAAGATGTCTATATGGCAGCTCTGTCTTATTGAGCTGGAGCAGAGATTCTCTCTGCACTATTCCTACAATAGTTTTAGCCTTAATTATGGCTTGTGTGTGTTCTTCACGCTGGGGGAACAATCACATATAACAGCGCCACCGGACTACTCCTGTAGCCGGGGATGTGCGCACACGGCTGTGCTCTGGCTTTGGGGCAGTCTCACAAACTGCCCCAGGCGGGGTATTTGCTGACAAATAGTACTGGAGTGAGGGTTTGTGGATTCCTGTACCAAAAGTAGATTCTGCAGCTTGAAGCCTAAATTTCTCCAGCCGCAGTAAATGCAAATTCTACAGCATCATGGGCTTACAATTTGTTTGCACATATCATTTTGGCTGGGCCAGTTTTCAGAGACCAGTGAATGGAAAGAGATTACTGGTGTTCTGAAAGGCTACTTGGAGACTTGTGGCCTAGCAGAGGTAGGGAAAGCCATGGGGAAGAACACCAAATACCCCTTTCCTTGATTACCAGAGACTTTACTCTGCCCCTCCAAGGGTATTTACAGCCACTTTTCTTTTTACGAGATGGAACTTCTTCTTGTAACCTTGGGCCAGCTGACTAATTTACAGGACCATGTTCTGTCTTGAATTTCTGTTATCAAAAGAACTGCAAAAACCCCACACATCGTACAGCAGTTATGTAACTTAATCCCTAGTCTTTCTCTCCTATGATAGGCAGAGACAATTTGCTGGATATTATCTGGACAGTAGTAGAGATGAGGGATGGAGGTTTTTTGCTGCTTGCTGTTGAATTTCTTGCAGGATTCCTACAGACATCTGGTTGGCCACTCTGAGAACAGGATGCTGGGCCATTGGCCTGATCCAGCAGGCTGCTATTATGTTCTTACCCTCCTTAAATGTTCAACTGATGGCCCTATTTCCCTACCAGCCTTGCCATCTGTGCTGAACATAAGAAAGCTTTCTTATAACACATTAACCAGTGTTTGATATAGCCCAGTACTGTTGACTGAAACAATAACCCTGCTGTCTTGGCTCTCTTAACTGGAGATGCCCGGGATTGAATCTAGGACCTTCTGAATGCAAAATGTGTGCTTTATTGCTGTAGCCCCACCCCAGCCAACCCTAAAGGAATATCATGCTGGTTTGGGCAACTCTGATGCTGGCAGGAGACGGCGAACTTCAACTTCTCACATCTTCTCTTTTGATAGGACCTTGGCAGAGTACTGCCCCAAGCTGCGTGCTCTGAAGGTGAAGCACTGCCACGACGTGGTAGAATCCAGCCTCAGCATCCTTCGCAATCGTGGTGTGGAGGTAGACGTGGAACCTCCACTACAGCGCGCCCTGGTTCTCTTGCAAGATGTAGTGGGTTTTGCCCCGTTTATCAATCTTCAGATCTAATGAAGGGAAGGCACTGTCCGGTGGTCCCTGGTGACTGCCTGCGGGAAGACCTGTCGGATACTGCTGCTGAGGAGCTCAAGAGGCAGAGAGGGTTTACGTCTCATCCCTTCAAGCCGGGCTGATTCTGAGCTACCAATACCCCTTGTTGGGAACCTGTACACGCATTAGAAAAACAAACCCACTTGCATTACAATGGACAACAAGGATGTGTTTTGATGCGTCCTAGGCTAACAGATACATAGCATGTACGTTCAAGGATATTCTAGAGTTGGATTTTGGGCTTGCTGCTGTGAAGCGACTGCTGACAGGCAGTTGCATTGATGTTGAACCCATTTTACCCAACAGCACTTCATGTGGACCTCCAAAGATAAATAGGGATTTTGGGATGGGTGGGCGGGCGGAATCTATAATCACTGGAGAGTAAGGTTGACAGCTGGCAATATTAGTATGACTTCCTTTCTGCTTTGAGTTGAGTGCTGGAGAAGTCCTGCCACACCGTCCTAGAGAGAGAGGGGAGAGATCCTTCAGGTGTGCAATGGACTGTTGTGCCCTTAAAAGCTTCAGGGTAGATAGAGGAGTGCTGGTACCAGACTGCTGTGAAAAGTGGCATTCTCCAAATACCCTCCTGCTTTTAAGGGCAAATGTGGAGCACACGTGTGCTGGTGCATGTAGCTTCTTCTGTGTGTGCGGTTAAAGGGATATTTATTAGATTCTCACCTTCTCGCAGCAAAAGGTGAGAATTGGATGAACGAGTGAAATTCTTAGAGCCGATCTTTTAGAAACCAGTCGGAAAATAGCTTTCTAAAAGGAAGCACACTTTTTGACTCTGTAGCAGTCATGGAAGCTAGCTTTACTGTGTTAGGCGAACGTGATCATACATTATGCATAAATTTCAAATGACTTGTTATAAAACAACACAAGTAGCACACTAGCGTAGCGTAGTAAACTCCTGTAAGGAAAAGGACAGAGGAGGAGGAGCAGCTCCTATAGTCACCATAGGTCCTGCTTCTGTATACGGAGAGTTAGTTCTCAAGCATGTAAACACAAACTTCTAATTCTAAATTTCATCCCCCAGATAAATAGGCAGAAGGCTTTCTTCACTCTTGGCTGGTAGATGGTGAGAAAACGGCTAAAACAAGTACCCAAGCAGAAGGCATGTGATGAACTTGAGTGGCCCTTAGTGGAATTTATATTTCCTGGCTGGCTTGAGACTGATGTACGTTCTCTTCATTTCTTCACTCTCTGCTTTCTTGATATCCTTGTATCGTTCCCCTTTTGTACTTACTACCTGATTGTCAATGTAGCGAATCATCTTCTTGGGAGCCTAAGGGCAAAGAACGAAAACAGAAGCTGAGTTGCTTTCCAATCTGAACGGGCTGTTTCTTTGTGAATTGGTGCAGTAATTTGTGCAAGAAATTAACTAACGAAAGGCTCCCGGGAGCTCAAGATGACCCATCCACAGTGGAGACTGGCTGCTACATCTTTGCATGACTCACTGGAAGCTTGAAAGACCAGAACACGCGGCCTCTGCTGGGAATTTGGCTGTGGTTGCATTATTTAATGACCCACAAGACAGAGACGCAGCAGAATCTGCTGTTTAAACAAAACGTGTGCTCAGAAGAGTGACATACATAGGGAAATGGCCTCTCTTCATGCGGAGTGTCTTCAGTTTCAGTGCAAAAAATGTGCCTCAGTTATACTTTGGGGAATACTATACTGCATGTAAAGGACTCGTTCCAAAAGGGCTGCTGTGTTTAGATAGGAATTCATTGGGGGGGGCATCCTCCTCGGGGTTATAGTAACTTAAGATGTAGGGCTACACATCTTGCTGTATTCTGGAAGGGTAGGGACAGTACTTGAGTGATACACTCTGACAGATCACCATAAAAAGAGGGTAGCTTGCAGGATGTAACTGGATTCTCTTGCTTAAAGTTATTTGCTTTTATGAACAGTTCTGGAGGACATCTAACCTGTGATCTCACTTAATTGAAGGGACTGAGGCATGTTGGACTATGTGGACTGGGTTCCCTTGCAACTATTTGTTTTTCATAGTAGGGCCCCCTCCCCTCCCCTCCAAAAAATCCTGTGATATGAAACCTGGCCTCTTGAGTTCATGGAATCGCTGCAGAGCAAATTGCTTTTTACTACCATTTATTTGCAAGACCCCTACAAAACGTGCCTGTCCCAGAGATTCCTTTCTGAAGCAATTGTATATCTGGGAAAGTGCAACATGGTACTATCTGATTTCAGTGCCTGGATGAATGTGTACTGAGATCTACTATTGCCAAATCCTATGTGTACATAAAATAGTCCCGGTGACATTGGCATCTGTTGCAGTTTACTAAAAATGAACACATAGTGAAATGGGGCTAGCAATAGTCTGGTGCTAGAGACGTTGAGATGGGGGTTGATGCAACTTTTTATCCTGTTGTCCACCCCCTAGCTGTGAGTGGCAAATCTGCTCTAAAACCATTCATCTACTTTTTGCTGGTTCCAGGTTACATGCCCACAGTTTGTCTGCCCAACCTCAATCCACTGTAAATAATGATACAAAGCAGTGAGGCTGGGTTATAAATGTTCTTTCCCCTATTTCAGCTATCGGCTTGCATACGTCTGTGTTGCTTACCTCTTTGGGAGGTGCTGGCCTGTGTGTTTTCTGATCCTCTTCATTATCTACCATCATGTACCTAAAACACACAAGAAATGCATAAAGCGCTCTCGAGAGGTGAGTCTTTTAGGAAAGTGCAAAACGCTTTGCTGGTGGAAAGTTTCCCCTTCTTCCTTTGGAGAAAAGTTCCCACCCTGTTGGTTTTAAAGTTTGTTGTATAGATGATACCCCCTTTCCCACATGACAGAGCCATATGTGCGATCTACAGGTAACTTAAATTTAGCAGCCAGTTCTGCTGTGTAGTGCTGATTTCATTGACTCTTCTGTGGTAAGGATGCAGATGAAACCGCATATAGATTTTTAAATAAAAATAATGCCTCCGCAAAGCTTTGTGACTGTACCTTTTGCTATTGTCTCCCCCACTAAGGTCAAATGTACAGACTTTCAGAGAGACGTAATCCTCTTCTTGATAGTACAGCTGGACCTGTTTTCTCCCCTCATATTGTTCAGTTTTCTTTCCAGCCACAGAAATTCAATATATCGGAAATACAGTGCGGCTTGCACTATAAAGAGAGCCCAACAGGGAATTGGGAACAAACCCAACTCCTTTCTCTTGACTGAGACCTGTTTAATACAGTCCAGCAGGTGCAGGTTGCTTAAAAAAGGGATTTTGTTTGAAATCCATTGGTTAATTTATCTATTTAATCAGCCTGGATAGCTCATCTGGTGTGGTGCTGATAATGCCAAGGCTGCAGGTTCAATCCCCGTATGGGACATCTGCATATTCTTGCATTGCGGCAGTGGTGCCCACCCTGTGGAACGTCCTCCCACCAGATGTCAAGGAAATAAACTTTTAGAAGACAACTGAAGGCAGCCCTGTTTAGGGAAGTTTCTAATGTTTGATTTTTTTATTGTGTTTTTAATATCCTGTTGGAAGCCGCCCAGAGTGGCTGGGGAGGCCCGGCCAGATGGGTGGGGTATGAGTAATTATTATTAATTAATTATTATTAATAATAATAATTTATTATTACGGGGGGAAGGGTTTGGACTATCACGGGTAGGCAAACTAAGGCCCGGGGGCCGGATCCGGCCCAATCGTCTTCTAAATCCGGCCCGCGGACGGTCCAGGGATCCGTGTGTTTTTACATGAGTAGAATGTGTGCTTTTATTTAAAATGCATCTCTGGGTTATTTGTGGGGCATAGGAATTCGTTCATTTCCCCCCCAAAATATAATCCGGCCCCCCACAAGGTCTGAGGGACAGTGGGCCGGCCCCCTGCTGAAAAAGTGTGCTGACCCCTGATTGATCATCAGGGTCCCTTCCAACTATACGGTTCTATGAAAGCTGATGTTTAGGCACTGATGTTCATTTTTGGTGTCCCGAGCTCATATCGAAAAAGCCAGAAATTGTCAGAGTTGCCTTGCGCTTCTGGGTGGCACCCAGCAGTCATTTCTAGTAACATGAGCCTTGGCGTCTGTGCCGCCCGCTGAATAACAATAAACTGCAGTAGAATAATGTACACTAATAATACTAGCACTTATGCTCTGTGTATACTTAAATCATTATTTGCATTTGACACATCATCATCCGTGCCTGGGGTACGGCATTCACCGGGGGATAATTCACTGTTGCTACTGTTTTACGGATGGAAAGCTGAACATTCAGGGAACAGGCCTGGAATGTCTCTTATGGGGCAGACCCCTTATATAATCCCTGCTGGTGGCTACAGCCCTGGCAATGCTGACTCAAGGAAGCTCGCTCCCATTTACAGGTGACTCACACACCATATTTCTAGAGCTGGACTGAAAGCCAAAATCGAGCCTGACCGCTTTGAACCACACTTCCTGAATTGATTTTTGTGGCTTGTTACTTACTTCTCCAAGATAAATTGCTTTAATTCGCCCTGCTTGGGTGTCTTCTGGGATCTTGACGCTTCCTGAAAGGAAAGAGCAGGACAGGAAACGCAGAAGCAGAAATACGAGAAGGTGAGACTCGCATTCAGCTGTTGCCTGGGGAGTATTTTTTTTTTTAATATATCTTTATTAAATTTTAAAAGTAAAGCATACAAACAAACAAAAAAGAAAAAAAGAGAACAAAACATACATACATACAAATATACATACCTTTTCTCCTATATCAAATCAAATATCTACAGTAATAAAGTGCAAGCGTCTCTGCGTCCAGTCCCTGTGTCCGTCCCTGTGTCCTACTGCGCATGTGCCCCACGGACACAGGGATTGGAGCGCAGAGACTTCGGGCGGCCGGGAGAAACTGCGCATGTGCCCCACGGGCACAGGGATTGGAGCGCAGAGACTTCGGGCGGCCGGGCTGTTGAAGAGGCGGGTGCGCGCTCGCGTGGACTTACTTCTAAGCGGCAGCGGCCGTTACAAGTGCCGGCTGAGTTGGCCTGCCGGGGCCTGGCTGGTGCCAGTGCCGCCGCCGCGATGCGCCTCCTGCGCTGCCTGCTGAAGGGCCATTCGGCGCTGGCCGGGGCGCCCAAGTACATCGAGCACTTCAGCAAGTTCTCGCCGTCCCCGCTTTCCATGATGTTCTAGCGCCCGTTAATTTAACGGGCTTAAAGTCTACTAGTTAAGTATAATATTTAACAACTCAAAAGAAGTACAAACATATAACCTATATACATACATACATAGAAAATAAAATCTACAGTTATTTGACTTCCACTTGCTATCAACTTGAGTGTCTTTCTTTGTTTTATAATCTAACTGTTTTGATATACCTAATTATCTGGTTCTTCATTTTATTATCCTATTATTTTCCTTGAGACTTTCTCATACGGAGTGTTTAGAAGTGAATCCAAGCATTTAATGTGGCGCATTCTTTTTTCATGTAGCCTCCAAATTTTTCCCAATTCTTCTGGAATTTTTGGTTACTGTGACCTCTTACCACTTCTGTTAACCTTGCCAGATCCATGTAACTAAATAGTTTCTCTTGCCACTCACCAATTGTCGGGATTTGTTTCTTTTTCCAATATAATGCGATCAGATTTCTTGCTGCTGCAGTTATATATAGAAACAATTTCTCATCTTGTTCATTTACGTCCTCCTCTATTATTCCTAATAGGAAGGCTTCTGGGTTTTTTTTTAATATTATATTTCAAGATCTTTTTCGTTTCTTCAGAGATCTGGCTCCAAAGATTTTGTATTTGCCCACAATGCCACCACATGTGCCAAAAATTCCACACTTCTTTCTGACACTTCCAACAGAGATTGTCCTTTGTTTTATACATTTTATGTAGCTTACTTGGTGTTAAGTTGCCTGGGGAGTATTAATACAGCTTAGAGAATACTGGGTATTTGTGAGCATCATGTGATCCCAGCAACCAGTTTCCATAACTGCTGTTATGCTGAGAAAGCTGGAAGGTGCCTTGTCAAAAAAAGAAAAAGGAAAAAAAAAAAGAGTTTGATCTAAAGTTCTTGAGGTCCATCAGAGAACTATCCATCGCCCGCACCAGGTTCTAAAATGAATGTATTACATGCATGGCTTTTTAAAATCTAAAGATTATAAAACAAGTAGGAAAAGGGCATGGTATATTGTAGGAGTGGGAAGGCTAAGATCAACCTGAAAGAATAGGAAATGCTGGAAAGGCTCCAATTGCTTACACCGACAGATCTTGAGCTAATCAAACCTTTAACATTTTAAAGCAGAGCTGGGACACCTTTGTTTCATCGGCTGAGTGTGGCCCCCCAGGAGTCTCTCTCAGGCCCTCGGGACCCTCCCTAGGCCATGCCCCTCTCCAGTCTTGCTCTGTGCTGTTCTTGTGTGATGTTTGCATGGCTGCAACACAGCCTTTAAAATGTGATAATGAAGGAAGGGGGGGCATAGGTATCCCAGATTGCTTGTTAGTCTCCATTAGCTTAGAACGAACACATCACATTCCGGGATATGAGTCAACTGGGAACAGGCTAACCACAGTACAAGGACAAGACATGTGCAAATGGCAAGATTAGCAACAAGGTCTCAGGATATGCATCACTGGGAAACTGGCTGACCACAGTACAAGGGCAAGATAAGAGCAGTCGTAAGATTACGCACAAGGGTCCAGCCAAAGTACAGGAGGAAGGAACTTCCTTATAAGGTTACAGAACCTTATATGGAAGGAGGAAGGATCTTCCTTATAAGGTTTACAGAACTCCGGGGTAAAAGTGTATAAAAGCTGCATGCAAACAGCATTTGGGCGCGCTTGTTGTGAACTATCACGCAGTGTCTTTCTGCTGTGCTAGTTAGGAGAAATAAACTCTTTTTCTTTGAACCAAACCTCGGTGTCCATTTGGCTCCTTCCTCCCTCCCCTCGGGAGCAACGCGGAACCCAGCTCTGTGGAGTAATAAGGCTACAATAATACATCGTTTGCCTGGATGGAGATACATGTGTAGCAACCTCTGGCTTTTGTGGCTCTGGCACGCAGCCAAAGTAGACTGGCACCTGTCACTCTGCCTGCTGTGGGCCTTGCTGCGCATGGCAGCCCAATGAGGAATGCAGCTTAAGAACTAAAAAGGGTTCCCCCACACTTATTTTAAAGGATTTGTGGAGGAAACCTGTGTTCAGCGATGATAAAGTGGAATCATGCACAGCTTCTGGACCAAAAGGTAGACCTCCTAACAGGCTACCATTTGAATTTTGATTCCTGGCTCAGGTGGAATACTCGGCAGTTCGGTCCAGAAACTCCTCTTCCACCTGGTTGAAAATGACCTGGTTTCTCCCAGTCTGCTCCCTGGCACGGCACAGCTATGGTACAATACCTGGTTCTCTCCAGCTTGGACTACTGGAATGCACTCTATGTGGGGCTACAGGGTGACTTGGAAACTACAGCTAATGCAGAATACAGCAGGTAACTGGTGATGGAGTGGCAGTCGGGACCATATAACACCAGTCCTGAAAGACCTACATGGTGCTGAAAGACCTACAGTGCTGGCGCTGATCTTTAAAACCCTAAACGGCTTCGGCTCCGTATACCTGAAGGGGCGTCTCCACCCCCATCGTTCAGCCCAGACACTGAGGTCCAGCTCCGAGGGCCCTGTGGCAGTTCCCTCATTGTGAGAGGTGAGGTCACAGCAGGAAATCAGGCAGAGGGCCTTCTTGGTAGTGGCACCCGCCCTGTGGAATGCCCTCCCATCAGATGTCAAGGAGATGAGTAAAATAAATAAATTTTATTTATACCCCGCCCTCCCCAGCCAAAACCGGGCTCAGGGCGGTTAACACCAAGTATAAAAACAATTGATTAAAATACAACTTAAAAAACAAGATTAAAATACAACATTAAAGTGCAGCCTCATTTCAGTAGAAACTCAAATCAAAAACTATTTGAGGAAGAAACCGTCAAATCTTCACCAAGGCCAACTATCCAGACTGGTCCTACATGGGCCAGAAAAATGCCAGGGAAGTCCCCAAATAGGAGTTCCATCACAGGAGGAAAAAAGGAAAGAGGGGGGAGGGGATCAAGTTGATTCCAAGCCAAAGGCCAGGCGGAACAGCTCTGTCTTACAGGCCCTGCGGAAAGAAATCAGATCCTGCAGGGCCCTGGTCTCATGAGACAGGGCGTTCCACCAGGTTGGAGCTAGTGTTGAGAAGGCCCTGGGCTCTGGTTGAGGCTAATCTAACTTCCTTAGGACCCGGGACCTCTAGAGTGTTGCTATTTATGGACCTTAAGATCCTCCGTGGGGCATACCAGGAGAGGCGGTCCCGTAGGTACGAGGGTCCTAGGCCGCGCAGGGCTTTAAAGGTCAAAACCAGCACCTTAAATCTGACCCTGTACTCCACCGGGAGCCAGTGCAGCTGGAAAAGCACTGGGTGAATATGCTCCCATGGCAGGGACCCCGTGAGGAGCCTCGCTGCAGCATTCTGCACCCGCTGGAGTTTCTGGGACAGCTTCAAGGGCAGCCCCACGTAGAGCGAATTACAGTAGTCAAGCCTGGAGGTGATCGTCGCATGGATCACTGTGGCCAGGTCAGGGCGGGAAAGGTAAGGGACCAACTGCTTGATACGGCGAAGGCGGAAAAATGTCGCCTTGGTTGTTGCTGTAACCTGCGCCTCCCTGGAAAGGGAGGCGTCAAGGATTACACCCAAGTAAGTACATAAGCTTTAGAAGACATCTGAAGGCAGCGCTGTATAGGGAGGCCTTTTAATGTGTAATGTTTTATTTTGTTTTATATGTGTTGGAAGCCGCCCAGAGCGGCTGAGACAACCCAGTCAGATGGGTGGGGCATGAATAATAAAATTATTACTACCTGTATGGTTGTACTCAGGGTGCTGAGTTGCACCTTCTCCTCTAGGATGAGCTGTGCTGCCTCTTCCAGGTTCCCCAAGGCCATGCCTAGAGCCTTTTGGGCTTGGCTCACCGTGCAGGATGGAAACATCTCCAGAATCACTTCCACCGGATCACCATGTGTTTCCTGGTCAAGACAAGGAAGAAACAGAATGAATCATAGAATCGTAGAATTGTAGAGTTGGAAGAGACCACGAGGGTCGTCTTGTCCAACCCCCTGCAATGCAGGAATCTTTTGCTCGAACCCACAATCCCGAGATGTTCTACCAACACGCATTTATTGCAACCCCACTCTGCAAACCAAACCCTCTCTAGGTTTTTAGGGATGTAATCGGCTGTGATGGCACGGCGGACAGAAAAAAAAAAAGAATTTCACAAAGAAATCCACCAACCAGAGTTAACTGGAGAGGCCACTAAAGTTGAACCTCCCAGTCCATACCTCTGCCGGGGCTCCCTCGACCAGGGAACACCTGTTGTCTTCAGACACACTTGCTCCTTCTTCATGAACCTGGCCTGTTGCTTCAGCTTCTATAAGGCTCCTGCTCTGCATGGTGTTTTCTGGAAGATGCACAACACCTTTAGAAACAAAAGACCCTAGCAGACCCATCTACCTGCCACTCAAAGAGAACAAGACAATTTGTACCGCCTTATTTATTTATTATTTTTATTAAATTTTTAATATAATATAATGTAAATTATATTTTACAATATAAAATATTTACTTAAACAACTTTAAAATATCAGTGACTTCCTGTCTTCTCTTTCCATGGTTCATTTTGCATAACATAAATCCCTGCAAAATTTATATAAATTCCAATATTACATCCATCAGAACTTATTTACACTGTTTAATTTATTTTAATGCTACCAACATTTTCAAATGTACACAATACCCCCAATATATTCAATATATGTTTTCCAATCTTTTATGTTCCTCTTGTTCTCTTATTCTATAAGTTAGGTCCACAAGCTACAAGCTACGCATATTCCATCAGTTTCAGTTGCCATTCTTCTTTGGTTGGGACCTTGCTCATTTCCCCTTTTTGGGCTAACAGAAGATGGGCCGCAGTAGTGGCATACATAAATAACCTTTTTTGACACCTGGGAATTTCCATCATAATTACCCCAACAGAAAGGACTCTGGGTTGTTTTTTTGTTTGGTTTTGGAAAAGTGCTTTTAAACATCTTTTTCAATTCATTATAAATGATTTCCCAATACTCTTTTACCCTTTTACAGGTCCACCACATATGAAAGAATGTTCCCTCGACCTCATTGCATCTCTAGCACATATCTGATTCAGTCTTATACATCTTAGCATGCCACATGAAACACTGCCTAGACAATTTTGTATTCATACTAGACACACTGTGTTTATAGCATAGCATATCTAAATGATGTCAAAATAGACCATTGACCTCTCATGTTCATATGCTGCACATGTGGGTGAGGTAAAGGTAAAGGGTAAAGTGACCCCTGACCGTTAGGTCCAGTCGCGAACGACTCTGGGGTTGCGGCGCTCATCTCACTTTATTGGCTGAGGGAGACGACATACATGTGGCCAGCATGACTAAGCAGGAGCAGGGAACGAGCAACGGGAGCTCACCCCGTCGTGGGGATTCGAACCGCTGACCTTCTGATTGGCAAGCCCTAGGCTCTGTGGTTTAACCCATAGCGCCACCTGCGTCCCGTGTGGGTGAGGTAGCCTGGCTTAAATGAGATGTTGGCGGCACAGAACTCTACCCAAGTGTTTTCATATATCCAGCGTCATGTTTCACCGTGAAGACACTGGCTTGTCTCTTCCGGCACTATTACTTCAGTATCTGCCATGGCTCAGAGTACAGGCTTTAAAGTCGGGCTGGGAAATATCTGGTTTCCAACATGGTGATATATCACCAGCTAAACATCGCGATATACCAATATATCACGATGCCTGAAATAAGGGTGGAGCTATGTAGATGCATGGGCTGGCTTCACGGTTTCCGCTCGCATCGTGATTTTTGAATAGCACACACATTAGGTCTGGGCAATGTATCAACACATTGCCAAAAATCGGTTGGAAGTCCACATTGTGGTAATGGTTCCATAATAATCAACGTGGCGATATATCGCGAATCACGATGTGCAAAAAATTATGATGTGGGAAAAACTGTGAAGCTGGTCATGGCTTCTCTTGTGATTCCTTCTGCCCCTGTTGCTCTCTGTACTATAAAATAACAGCTGTAACAATATGTTAAAGGTAAGTAAAAAATGTGTCCATTTTAGACCCCTAAGCAGTTTCCAGAACTTTACCCCCAAGATCTCTACATAGTTACATCCTTATTGCAGATATCGTGATATACTGGTGTATCACGATGTTTAGCTGGTGATATATCACAATGTTGGACATTGCTCAGCCCTAACACACATCATGATTTGTGATATATTGCCAGGTCAAAAACTCTGAAACCTATATCTCAATATGGACTTCAAACTGGTTTGGGGCGATATATCAATATATTGCTTAGCCCTACTTTAAAGCATAAGATGCCAAGTTCCACACTTGGCATCTCCAGTTACCATCATTTATAAGTTTAAGTTATTACCTGCCACCCACCCTAAGTGCCATATATTAAATACAACTTTAATATATTAGTCAAGTGCTAAAATGTCAAGCTAAATATTATTAATTATTATTATCATTCACTGAATTTGTTGGTTGCTTTCTCTTGCCCAAGGCAACTCAAAGCAACTCACAACCCAAAAAAGATTCAAAATGGGTGGCAAATGGCAGATGAAAATGATGGACTATATGGAACTCGCCGAACTGACCGGGAAACTACGCGACCAGAGGGAGGAGACGGTGGAAAAAGACTGGAAGAAATTTAAACTATATTTAAAGAACTATTGTAAGATTTAAAGATAGAAAAAAGTTGGAAGAAATGACAGTTTACAGATAAGAATAATAGGATTAAGTAATGTAAATGTATGATATATGGTTAAGACGATTATAAGATGAGAATATAAGTAATAATAAGAAAAAATAATGAAAGTTTAGAGGAAATTACTAAAGATGATTGACATTGAAACGCAGCAGGGGAGACTGGAGGAAGTCACCCCTGTTTTTGTATATTGTATTTTGTACTTTGTGTTATGTACTATGTTAAGTCTCTCTTTTTGTTTAAAACCCAATAAATATAATTTTAACCAAAACAAAATGGGTGGCAAAATGCCAACTGTGCTTGCTTTTTTGTATTCCTCAAGGGCCAGGCACAGTGTCTTAAATCACTTTATACTAAGAAATTATGTGTGGTATCCAAGACCTTGAAGATGTATCTTAATTCTACCTCCTCTTATTCAGTGCGCTACAAGCCTTGTATTTCAGTTAGCCTCTTAGACAACACCTTTAGCCGGACAACACTGCCTGTCCCCCTGAGTGCTCATCACATGACTTACGTTTACTGTGGGCTTCATGGAGTCTTTCTGAGAGAGAAACCATCATTTCACAAACGTCGCTACTGCAAGAAAAGGACAGCGCGTTATTGGCAAAGACCAGATTGAGGAGCAACCGGGAAATTTCCTCTCCCATCGCAGTATCCCGTCTAGCAGAGACACAGGTAAGAAGAACAAACGCCAAGGAGACTCTATTCATCGCAAAACATTCCAAAATGGCAAAGGAATGCAGACCAATATAATTTGCAGCCACATGATCATTTTGAATAACCTCAGTCAAAATGCTTTGTTCAGCGCCCACTGTTTGAAATCTGCAGGATTGAAGTAGCGCTGGGAAAACCTAGAAGGACTATAGGTAAAGGTAAAGGACCCCTGGACGGTTCAGTCCAGTCAAAGGCGACTATGGGGTTGCAGCACTTATCTCGCTTTCAGGCCGAGGGAGCCGGCGTTTGTCCACAGACAGCTTTCCGGGTCATGTGGCCAGCATGACTAAACCACTTCTGGCACAACGGAACACCCTGATGGAAACCAGAGTGCATGGAAACGCCGTTTATCTTCCCGCTGGAGTGGTACCTATTTATCTACTTGCACTGGCATGCTTTCGAACTGCTAGGTTGGCAGGAGCTGGGACAGAGCAACGGGAGCTCACCCCGTTGCGGGGATTCAAACCGCCGAACCTTCCGATCGGCAAGCCCAAGAGGCTCAGTGGTTTAGACCGCAGTGCCACCCGTGTCCCTCTAGAAGGACTATAGGATGATGACTGCATTAAGTGAGACCTCCCATTAAGACATGAGTTCATAAGGCATGGAAGTTCAGTAATTCCTGATGGAAAGAATACAAAGTCCCTACCAGAGAAGATGGCAAGCTAAACTGATGGACTACGCTAAAATGGCAAAGCTGACTGGAAAACTCAGGAACCAAGAGGTCAAAAACTTTAAGAATGGGAAAAAAATATAATTTATCTAGGAGACCACTGCAAGCAGATGGAAATATTAGCAGGATTTGAAACCCACTTGTAATGTAACAAATACCATGGGTAATATGGGTTGATTTAAATATAGAATATGGAATAATATGCAGTTCTAAATGTTGACAATAGGACCCATGGAGGGGATGGGGGGGAAGTCTTGAGATTCAGAGTAACATGCATTTGGATGTTATAAATTTGTATCTGTAAAATCAAATAACATGATTTCAAAGAGGAAAAAAAAGGAAGTTCAGTAATCCACCCCCCGAAAGTTAGAACACAAGTTCAGATCCTTGAAAGCAGGAGACTTTTGTAGGGATGGCTTGCCTATTATCTAATTTGTCTCCAAATTCACCGGGGACAAAGTTGGAAACAAAAGATTGACACCTGCTGTAAAATAAGCAAGCTGAAATTCTCCACGACTGAAATCTAGCAAACGCGAGCAGAAGGAGATCAAAGTGTCAACAACAGGAGAGCAAGTCTCTGAAAGGTATGGCCTAGGCAGCATATATCAGAAGAGCTCACTGAGCTGCCATTTAGTACGGCTGCACTGGGTTCGGCCCCAGGTGTGATCACATCTTTTAAAAGCAGTAACATTTAGAAGAAGAAGAAGAGTTTGGATTTGATATCCCGCTTTATCACTAGCCGAAGGAGTCTCAAAGCGGCTAACATTCTCCTTTCCCTTCCTCCCCCACAACAAACACTCTGTGAGGTGAGTGGGGCTGAGAGACTTCAAAGAAGTGTGACTAGCCCAAGGTCACCCAGCAGCTGCATGTGGAGGAGTGGGGAAGCAAACCCAGTTCACCAGATTACGAGTCTACCATTCTTAGCCACTACACCACACTGGCTCTCAATTTACCTGTTGATTTCCGCAAAGCCAGGGACGTATGCTCCCATCATTTCCATAAAGGTGTCCATGTCAAAATTCTCTTCAAACGACTCGTGGGATCCAAGCCCTTCCAGGACACTTGCCATGTAGGAGAAAACAATGTCATCCAGACCACTGGGGGAAGGAAAGCAAAGCAAAAAGGTTATAGAAGAAGAAGAAGAAGAGTTTGGATTTGATATCCTGCTTTATCACTACCCCAAGGAGTCTCAAAGCGGCTAACATTCTCCTTTCCCTTCCTCCCCCACAACAAACACTCTGTGAGGTGAGTGGGGCTGAAATACTTCAAAGAAGTGTGACTAGCCCAAGGTCACCCAGCAGCTGCATGTGGAGGAGAGGAGACGCGAACCCGGTTCCCCAGATTACGAGTCTACTGCTCTTAACCACTACACCACACTGGCAAGTTCCATTTGCTTGTTTATCACACCCTGTTGCATAAAAGCCACCTGATTCCTTAAGGTGAACTGCAGTTAATGTTTCATTTAGGTTCCCCCCCAATCAGCTTTATAAAACATGCTTATGTTAAAAAGCCATGAATGAAAACGGAACAACAACAAAAAATATTGGCACTCATTTTTGCCATGCTGTTGCAGCAACCCAAACATTTAGAATCTTGTGAACAATGTGCTTTGTTAAGTCACTATTCAACAAGCACTGTGCAGTTCTCTCTCCACCCCAGTCAGATTGGCCAAATGTCAGGGATGATGGGAGCTGAATTGCCACAATAACTGGAGGGCCACAGATCTCCCAGCCCTGCTCTAAACTCTTCACCGTCGGCCAGGTATCTCCAGAGAGGACCGAGAACGAAACCTGCCTGAGAGTCAGCATAGACCAAGGTTTCCCAAAGTTGGGTCTCCAGCTGCTTTTGGACCACAACTCCCATCACCCCTAGCTAGCTGGACCAGTGGTCAGGGATGATGGGATTTGGAGTCCAAAAAGAGATGGAAACCCAAGTTTGAGGTTGAATCAAGACAGAAGTACTGTTTTGGGGGGACAGGGGGCGGGTGGGTGTGGGGGATTCCCTGGTCCTGAATGGGGTAATTGTGCCCCTGAAGGACCAGGTGTGCAGCCTGGGAGTCATTTTGGACTCACAGCTGTCCATGGAGGCGCAGGTTAATTCTGTGTCCAGGGTGGCTGTCTACCAGCTCCATCTGGTACGCAGGCTGAGACCCTACCTGCCCGCAGACTGTCTCACCAGAGTGGTGCATGCTGTAGTTATCTCCCGCTTGGACTACTGCAATGCGCTCTATGTGGAGCTACCTTTGAAGGTGACCCGGAAACTGCAATTAATCCAGAATGCGGCTTAGTCATGCTGGCCACATGACCCGGAAGCTGTACGCCGGCTCCCTCGGCCAATAAAGCGAGATGAGCGCCGCAACCCCAGAGTCGTCCGCGACTGGATCTAACGGTCAGGGGTCCCTTTACCTTTAAGGTTTGTGGTTTCAGAAGAAGGAAGCCCTACAGTTGGACAACAGGCACCATGAAGGCCTATCCATGCCGTTTCAGATTAGGAACTTGGCTCCCGTAAATTGGATTTGGAACTGAAATATCACCATAGGGGTCCCAGGGACACAAGGGCTAGTAGATGCCAGCCCCACTCTCTAGTGCAGTTGTGACACACCGCTAATGAAAATCCACACCATGATTTTGCATGGAAAACATGGCACCCTTCTGTATGGCTGTCCTACCGGTAGACCCAAAGTGAGATAAAACATACCTCAAGTCAGCACCTGGGATATGATTTTGGATGAAGACCGACAAACTATCTTGGATTATTCTCTCCGGCTGCATTTCCTTTGAGGAGTGAGTGCTGGGGAAGAGAAAGCACACAAACAGAGAATTTCCAAGTGCAAACCGACACAAGCTCCAATGCGTAATGCTGAATTTGCAGACCAAAATACGAAATGTGCTCCATCTGCCAGAACAAGGCGGACTCAGGTGATTTTGTACTCTACTGAGTGGATGCAGCCATTTCAATGCAAGTTTCCCCCCAATCTGAAGGTGCCAAGAAAGATCACAGGCCCCAGCAGTTCTTCCCTGGGGAAGCTACCGATTTTGAGCCACGGCCTCAGGTGAAGGAGAAGTGGAATATTCCAGTCAACAACTCAGCTTAGAGCCAAATTCTGCATGATCGATGCATGAGTGCATTTAGCACATGGGTACGCAAACTAAATGGGGCCCAGGTGGTGCTGTGGGTTAAACCACAGAGCCTAGGGCTTGCTGATCAGAAGGTCGGCGGTTCGAATACGTGCGACGGGGTGACCTCCCGTTGCTTGGTCCCTGCTCCTGCCAACCTAGCAGTTCGAAAGCATGTCAAAGTGCAAGTAGATAAATAGGTACCGCTCCGGCAGGAAGGTAAACGGTGTTTCCGTGCGCTGCTCTGGTTCGCCAGAAGCGGCTTAGTCATGCTGGCCACATGACCCGGAAGCTGTACGCCGGCTCCTCGGCCTATAGAGCGAGATGAGCGCCACAACCCCAGAGTCACCCGCGACTGGACCTAATGGTCAGGGGTCCCTTTACCTTTACCTTAGGCAAACTAAGGCCCGGGAGCCAGAGCCGGCCCAATCGCCTTCTAAATCTGGCCTGCGGATGGTCTGGGAATCAATGTGTCCTTTTTAAAAAAATGCATCTCTGGGTTATTTGTGGGGCATAGGAATTCGTTCATTCCCCCCCCCAATAGTCCGGGCCCCCACAAGGTCTGAGGGACAGTGGACCGCCCCCCTGCTGAAAAAGTTTGCTGACCCCTGATTTAGCATACTAGGTGGGTTTTCTCTCTTAAGCCACCAGGAGTCAGGATCAGGATCATGCCCCACTGCATGTAATAATAATAATAATAATAATAGTAATTCATTATTTATACCCCGCCCATCTGGCTGGGTTTCCTCAGCCACTCTGGGCAGTTCCCAACAGAATATTAAAATCACGATAAAACATCAAACATTAAAAACTTCCCCAAACAGAGCTGCTTTCCGATGTCTTCTAAAAGTCAGATAGTTGTTTATCTCCTTGACATCTGATGGGAGGGCGTTCCACAGGGTGGGTGCAAATACCGAGAAGGCCCTCTGCCTGGTTCCCTGTAACCTCACTTCTTGCAGGCAGGGAACCGCCAGGCCCTCAGAGCTGGACCTCAGTGTCCGGGCTGAACGGTGGGGGTGGAGACGCTCCTTCAGGTATACACGCGTGTCTAGCAATACAATCCTTTCCCAGTCTCCTATTGATAAGCACCACCCGCTCCCACCCCCACTACGAGCACCAATAGTACTTGGTGTGTGATTTTCATCAGGAAAACGTTACATAAACCCCCTCCTCCCTGGAGTCTCAATCCTGCCTGCAATTTAGCAATGCAATTTAGCTTTGTAAACAACGCTGGGTAGAATGACAGAGGATCTTAAACCCGCAGCTCACCACCGCAACCTATAGATGAAAATGCTTTAGGGACAAAACTGCGAATTAGGAATAGCACATTCAAGCATTTACAGGTAGGTAGCCATGTTGGTCTACCTACCAGGTGGTGCTGTGGGTTAAACCACAGAGCCTAGGGCTTGCTGATCAGAAGGTCGGCAGTTCGAATCCCTGTGACGGGGTGAGCTCCCGTTGCTCGGTCCCTGCTCCTGCCCACCTAGCAGTTCGAAAGCATGTCAAAGTGCAAGTAGATAAATAGGAACCGCTCTGGCGGGAAGGTAAACGGCGTTTCCATGTGCTGCTCTGGTTCGCCAGAAGAGGCTTAGTCATGCTGGCCACATGACCCAGAAGCTGTACGCCAGCACTCGGCAATAAAGCGAGATGAGCGCCGCAACCCCAGAGTCGAACACGACTGGACCTAATGGTCAGGGGTCCCTTTACCTTCAGCCGTGTTGGTCTGCCATAGTCAAAACAAAATAATAATAATAAAAATCCTTCCAGTAGCACCTTAGAGACCAACTAAGTTTTTTCTTGATATGAGCTTTCGTGTGCATGCACACTTCTTCAGATTCAAGCATTTGTTTTTGCTGGGCTTGTATCGGGATGATGTAATTAGAGCCGTCAAAGGCTCCATAAGTAATCATTTACGTTCCAGATGTTCTGGAATAACGACAATGATCTGTCTTGGCGCATGGCGGCAAGTATATCCAATGGAAAGGAAGGAGTACCGGTGGGAGTAAGCGCATTGATACGAATGAATGGCGTTTAACTAAAACCAGGTGTAGATATGTGCAAGTACCACAACGTTAAGAAGGATTTTGCGTCCTGCACTGTGCCATAGAATACTTTCCCTAGCGTGGCAGTGAAGTCATGGGGGCAGGGGGGAGAGAAAGGTTCTCACCAGCTAGGTTTCTGCATGTCAGGCTGCCGTGAAAAGGAACTAAAAGAGGACCAGTTTACAAATATGAAGGATAGCCAGACCACAAAGAAGCTGGATATTTCTGCAGTCTGTTGCAAAAGCACACACACGCAAATAATTATCATAATATTAATAACCGCCAAAGAGATGTGTTTTTGTAATAATTTGGAAAGGGTGTCTGAGCAGCCTCTGAGCATCCTTGGCCCAGGCAGGATGGGGGAGGCCATCATTAGGGTGCCATCATTAGGCCAAGTAGGCAACAGACCTCGGAGAGGCGCAAAACTGGCGCAGTTTTAGGCAAACTAGTTTTGTTTTGCGTTTGAGAAAGGCAATTTGAGATCGAGGCACTGCTTTTTCTTGCCACTTAAAATAAACTTTGCAGCTTCAAGTTTTAATTCCGTCCCGCCCCACCCCCTGTAAGAGAAACGAGCTTTTGAAAATCGAAGTTAGCAGAGGAGGGGGGGTTGGGGTGGGTGCGCGCACGCGCAAGTATGTAGCTTCGCCCTAGGGCGCAAAACAACCCCGGCACCGACGCTGCCGGAAGAGCAGCAGGGGGCTCCGCCGGAGGGTGAATGCACTCTGCACATGCTCAGGAGGGGGCGCAAAACGACGGCAAGCAGCTAAAGTAAAGCAGCTTCGGGAAACACTCACTAGGGGCGTGCCTGCCTGTAGGTCTGTCTGTCTGTCCGTCCGCCGGGCGACCTGCGCGCCTCCTCCGCCCGCTCCCGCGTAGAGATGTTGAAAGAATCACGTGATTCCGAATCCTCCTTCATCCCAAAGTGGGAGGAGGAGGAGGAGGAGGATGTGGTCCAGATTAGCATCACTGCGCATAGACTTAGAAATGCAGACTGATCACTCACATCCGAATAGGAGACTTCCTGGTAACTTTTGAAGTTACTCACTCGCTCCTTCTTCTCTGTCGGAGACAATGTGAGCCTTCCTAGTGGGCTGCTCGCATATATATTGCGAGTTCAAATCGGACTGGCACATAAATCGGATTGAATAAATAAAATTTGCGAGTTCAAATCGGATTGAATAAATAAATCCAGCAAATCAATACAAAATACTTAACCGAAAGTAGAAATGAGCTTGGATGATGTTGCCATACTGACTCCGAACTTGAAACATGAGAAAGGAGAGCCGAACACAGCAGACCGAGTAAAAGAGGCAGAAATCTTTTACCCCACCACAAAAAAAGGGCTCTGCTCGTTTCTCTTGCTCAGCCATGCACCAAGTAGAGTGGCTATTCAGTACCTTGTGGAGAATAAAGACCTGGCAAAGGTCGAAAATGACAGGGGGGCATCGCCTCAATGGGTATGCTTACTAAGTGTGCACAGAAATACTGCACTGGGCAAACAGGAGGAATTTTAGAAGGTTTTCAGAAAAATCAAAGAAAACGTGTTTTAGTTTAGATTTTTAAAAATATAATTTTGCAAAATACACTCGCTAGCTGCAGACCCTCCAAGTGTCCCTATTTTCGAGGATCAGTCACAGATTGGCAGAAGTCATCCCGGTTTCTTATTTGATCCCAGAATGTCCCTATTTCCATCCCTATTTTCCCTGGAGAAAAGTTGGAGGGTGTGGAGTTATGCAACCCTTGAGCCAAAGAGATAAGTAACCATGCAACCTTTAGAAGACATCTGAAGGATGGTGGCTAACAGATTGATGTTGAATCCTGACAAGACAGAAGTACTGTTTTGGGGGGACAGGGTGTGGGGGACTACTGAATGGGGCAACTGTGCCCCTGAACGAGCAGGTGCTCAGCCTGGGAGTCATTTTGGACTCACAGCTGTCTATGGAGGCACAGGTTAATTCTGCATCCAGGGCAGCTGTCTACCAGCACCATCTGGTACGCAGGCTGAGACCCTCCATGCCCGCCGACTGTCTCGCTGGAGTGGTGAATGCTCTGGTTATCTCCCTCTTGGACTACTGCAATGCACTCTACATGGGACTACCTTTGAAGGTGACCCAGAAACTACAACTAATCCAAAATGCGGCAGCTAGACTGGTGACGGGGAGCGGCTGCCGAGACCATATAACACCGGACATGAAAGACCTGCATTGCGTCCCAGTATGTTTCCGAGCACAATTCAAAGTGTTGGTACTGACCTTTAAAGCCCTAAACGGCCTCGGTCCAGTCTACCTGAAGGAGCGTCTCCACCCCCATCGTTCAGCCTGGACACTGAGGTCCAGCTCCGAGGGCCTTCTGGCGGTTTCTTCACTGAGAGAAGTGAGGTTGCAGGGAACCAGGCAGAGGGCCTTCGTGGTAGTGGCACCCGCTCTATGGAACGCTCTCCCATCAAATGTCAAGGAAACAAACAACTACCTTACTTTTAGAAGACATCTGAAGGCAGCCCTGTTTAGGGAAGTTTTTAATGTTTGAAGTTTTATTCTGTTTTTAATGTTCTGTTGGAAGCGAGCCAGAGTGGCTGCGGAAACCCAGTCAGATAGGCAGGGTAGAAATAATAAATTATTATTATTATGAAGGCAGTCTATTATTAATTATTACTATTATTATTATTATCATCATCATTGAGAGAAAATCTCCAGGTGCACAGAAATGTACTTTGTTAGTTGCATTGCAATATGACTTAGAGTTTTCCTATAGCCATACTATGTGAATCATTAAAAACCCAAAACTAAAGCATTACAAACTATTTGCATAATTTAAATGCAGACCGTTTGTATAATTGGAAATATTGAAGCAGAAATGCAAAGCTCAGTCACAGCCAATAATTATATGTTACATCTTTTCTTTAGAAACGCATAGCAATGCGATGTCACAAAGCATTTCAATATTTGCAATCACTGAAGAGAGATAAGAAACCCAAGGAGACCACTTAGGGAATTACTATCAAAACAAAATACCATTTGGGTTACTAGTTAAGGAAACAAGAAAAACTTGCCTCTTAAACACAAGCAATCTTAGCCACCCAGCAAAGTGAAAGGGTTAATATTCTTTCCCCATGCATTTATTCGCCACTGAGTACAGCCTGGCCAGGATTTCTTGTTGGACCTGGTTTCGGATTTGATCCTGTCCTGCTTTTCCTTAGGACAGTGGTGGCTAACCTTGGCACTCCAGATGTTTTGGAACTACAACTCCCATCATCCCTAGCTAACAGGACCAGTGATCAGGGATGATGGGAGTTGTAGTCCCAAAGCATCTGGAGTGCCAAGGTTAGCCACCACTGCCTTAGGACGTCCCTATTTTCATTGGAGAAATGTCGGAGGGTATGGTAGAGTAGATGGGACCTACAGTTTCCTTTGCCGCCAGCACTTTTGGATATGTTTGCCATCCATCAGCACAGTTGAATGGGGAAGAATGCACATTGGTTTAGTTGCCTTTGTTCAATCCTCTTTGCAAATGGTTTTACCTACGGGACCGCCTCTCCTGGTATGCCCCATGGAGGACCTTAAGGTCCATAAATAGTAACACTCTAGAGGTCCCGGGCCCTACGGAAGTTAGATTAGCCTCAACCAGAGCCAGGGCCTTTTTAACACTGGCTCCGACCTGATGGAACGCCCTGTCTCATGAGACCAGGGCCCTGCAGGATCTGATTTCTTTCCGCAGGGCCTGTAAGACAGTTGTTCCGCCTAGCCTTTGGCCTGGATCCAACTTGATCCCCTCCCCCTCTTTCCTTTTCCTTCTGTGATGGAACTCCTATTTGGGGACTTCCCTGGCTTTTTTCTGGCCCACATAGGACCAGTTTGGATAGTTGGCCTTGGTGAAGATTTGACGCTTTCTTCCCCAACAGTTTTTTATTTGAGTTTCTACTGAAATGAGGCCGCACTTGAATGTTGTATTTTAATTCTGTTTTTAAGTTGTATTTTAATCAATTGTTTTTATGCCCGGTGTTAGCAGCCCTGAGCCCGGTCTTGGCTGGGGAGGGCGGGTTATAAATAAAAATGTATTATTATTATTATTATTATTAATGCAGGAGCATGAACTATTGCTGAACGGGTATCAGCCAATTTGTGTCTCTGCGTTTGGAAACGTTCCTTAAATCGCCACTTCCCGATTTTGGCCCTGCTGCACTATTTATGACTGCGAACAGCAACGTCAAGAAATAGCAGTGCGGCATTTGAACACTTGATGTCACTCCAAGGCCACATTATTAGCAGCAAGGCGCTTCCTGCACAGTTGCCAAGGGATCCAGCCGTAATGACAGAACTAGCGCTACGCATAGCAAAATGTCCCCATGGGGGAAAAAATATTTTAATTCTGTTTTGATTTACAGGTGAAACTCGAAAAAATTAGAATATCGTGGAAAAGTCCATTTATGTAAGCAATTGTTTTCATTAGCTACTGGAGTTTAGTATATGAGATAGACTCATGACATGCAAAGCGAGATATGTCAAGCCTTTATTTGTTATAATTGTGATGATTATGGTGTACAGCTGATGAAAACCCCAAAGTTGAAATTGTTTATTTGGGGTTATCAGCTGTACACCATAATCACAATTATAACAAATAAAGGCTTGACATATCTCGCTTTGCATGTCATGAGTCTATCTCATATATTAGTTTCACCTTTTCAGTTGAATTACTGAAAGAAATGAACCTTTCCGCGATATTCTAATTTTTCGAGTTTCACCTGTAGGTTCATCAGCATTAAAATAAAAACCCTCCTCTTTCAATTCCGGTTCAGACAGAAAGTTTCCAAAATGCTTCAGCAGCCAGTTTCAGCCGCTTTGAATCAGTAGGGATAGATTTTATACAGATTATACAAAAAAGGTTTAAAATTGCAATGTGGTTTCCACAAGATAAATACACCAAATATTTCATTTAAGAAAATATAATTCAGCATGTGTTTTCATGCACCCCAAAAAATCAGGTAGTCATTTTACTTGTTTAAGATGCTGCTTTTTTGAACCATCACCATACAAAGCAATGTACAATCTTTAAAATTCGTGACCGTTAATGCCACAATGAAATCCACCAAATTTATCCACTGAAAGGACAGGCAATAATTTTAATCCCTAAATATTCTTTTCTTGATATATTGTTATATCGTTTATACCAATTGATGTTTTAGGTTTGCTATGAGAAATTTTGAAGTTATTTTTATGGATTATAAGTAGTGAATTTTAGTGTTAAAGATTTAATTAATACAAACCTTATTTTGGTCACTAAGGATTGTTTTGTATGTGCAAACCTGTTGTACAATGTTTGCTCTGAAATCGTCTGGTCTGCTATGCCTAATAAAGGTTATTGAATTGAAATATTCTTTTCTGCATTAATTTATACCCAAAGAACTTTAGCTCATTTTGAGTATTGTCAATTTTAAGTCTCCTGTTGCTGCAATGCCATTATATACATCAATGGTACAGCAATGTTTGGAATACTTTGTATGGATACTGCAGCTCAATGAAAGTATATCATGGAGCCATTAAAGTGGCAGAAAAGAAACTAAAATGACCAGAAGGGAGAAAAAGAGAAAAGGAGTTGGACCTTCATAAAAGGTAAAGGTAAAGGGACCCCTGACCATTAGGTCCAGTCGTGTCCGACTCTGGGGTTGCAGTGCTCATCTTGCTTTATTGGCTGAGAGCCGGCATACAGCTTCCAGGTCATGTGGCCAGCATGACAAAGCCGCTTCTGGCGAACCAGAGCAGCGCACGGAAACGCCGTTTACCTTCCCGCCGGAGCGGTTCCTATTTATCTACTTGCACTTTGATGTGTTTTCGAACTGCTAGGTTGGCAGGAGCTGGGACCGAGCAACGGGAGCTCACCCCGTCGCAGGGATTCGAACCGCCGACCTTCTGATCAGCAAGCCCTACGCTCAGTGGTTTAACCCACAGCGCCATCTGTGTCCCTTTGGACCTTCGTAGTTTAGGAAAAAACTGACTGGAGAGTATAGTGGTGGGCTTCCTTGTATTGGGAGAAATGCTGTATTTTTTTCTCCCCCTCATAATACTAGAAATCAGAGATATGCAATGGATCCAATCAGCAGCAGATTCAGGATGATACATGCAAGAAGGAAGCAGTTCTTTACAAAGTACTTAACTTGCCACAAGATGTGGAGATGGCTACACTCTATAGATGGCCTTAAAATGGTTCGGGCAAGTTCATGCAGCATATGCCAGCCAAAAGTGAACCATCGTGATATTTAAATGGAATTGATATGAACTGCCTCTGTGTATCTATACTGTATAGCAGGAACCAGAACCGGCCCACTCATGAGGCAAGATGAGTTGACCGCCTCAGGTGGCAGGATGCACGGGGGCAGCAGATCCTGATGCAGATCTTCATTTCCCCCTTGTTCCAGTGTTCCTTCTTCCCTGGAGAGTAGGGTAGGAAAAAGTGCTTCTGGCTGCATTCATTCACCTTAAGTGGATAACTACATCTTGTTCCATGAGTTGCGGCATTTTCTATTTCCATTTATAGCAAGTACTTAAAACAGAAATGTTTGGCTTCCCACTTTATCTTTACGGCTTAGGCTCAGTGGCAGCAGCTGCCCACTGTTTCTCGTAGGGAGAAGATCTACCAGGGCCGTCTTACCCATAGGCGCTAGGGGTGCGGGGTACCCGGGCGCCGGGCTCTCAGGGGCGCCAGGCTGAGAATCCGGGGCCCGAGAGTTGAGTCCGGTGAAGAGTCTGCCCGTCGGTTGGAGCGCCGCAGCGGGCTCTTCTACTGCGGGCAGCTCTGCACCGCGAGTTCGGGGGCGACCGACCGAGTCCGCCCTCCTGTGCGCCTGGAACTGGGCAACGGACGGGACGGGGGACCAGGCGGATCTTTGCACCCCGGTGCCACATATGCTCAAGACAGCCCTGAGATCTACACAACTCTTGTTGTTTTGCTGTAACAGACTAATACAGCTGCTGCTCTAGAAGTTTTTATCTTCTAAGCCACCCAAACCCTCTGCTGAACATTTCAAGCCTCCCCCCCCCCTTTTCCCTCCAGCAACATCCATCTTTAGGGGCCCTCCTTCTGTTAGCATTGATCTACAGGGGAAATAGAAAACATGGCTGGGTTGTTATATACCCGGTTTCAATTTCTGCTGCGATGATTGAGTGTACATACAGAATCTTTGAAACATGGTCACTCTAACTTATTTTGTCTTCCTGTCAATAGCATGACACTTGTTCAAATAATGGGTCGATACCAGCTGATCTTTTTATGTTAAACTGCCACGGAATTGCCTCTCCTATTAGAGATGCAGTTTTTCTCCTGACAACGTTTAACTCAAGAATTTTTGGAAGGGAAATGGGGAGGAAGGGATTGGTTAGGTGCAAATTATTATCATCGTTATTTTAAAAGAGGAACGTGCCCACAGAAAGAAATATAGACATATGTTGTTGTTTAGTCGTTTAGTCATGTCCGACTCTTCGTGACCCCATGGACCAGAGCACGCCAGGCACTCCTATCTTCATATAGACATATATTTATCCGATGTGCTTACAGGCAGAGTAACCCATCCCACGTTCTGAGGAGAGAGATTCATGTTACTCACTGGAAGCCATATTTAAATCCTGGGGCAAATGTAGGCGCCAGAAAACAATTATACGAGGGAAGGCGAGTCTGCAGCCTTGCATATGTTCCCCCGCCCTTGCTAGGAAAAATCCTGCGAACCGTCATTTCTAAAAAGTTACTGAGAATGAGCCAGATGGAAATGGCGCCGAGCCAGGTCACTTCCAAACCGCGGCAGCGTGAGTAGGAGTCTTATTTTTAAATTGCTCTGCTAAAAAGGCTCACCCCAGGAAGAATTATTGCCAGCTATTATCAGTAAAGAATTCCTGGAGAGGTTGGAAGGTCCTTAAATCTCCCCCTCCTCCCGAAATAACTTAAAGTAACTTAAAACAACTCCAACCCCCCTCTCTCCCCGCATTACAATCAAAGCCCTCAAACCGGGGTCGTGTCATAGCAGCCTCTCCTAGCCAAGAGCTACAAGCATGGTCCTAACAAGAAAATGCTGCAAAGATTTGGGCATTTCTCCCACACAACCGGTAACAACGCCCACAAAAGGAAAGCAGACTAAAATACTCACCTACTTCCAACCCAGGGCCGTGGAGGCAGACCCCCCAGGAGTTCCCCACTCTCATGAGTGGTCATTGGAACATATCTGGCTCGGAAGAGAAGGGAAAACAAACGCCAGCGGAGAGGGAGTGGACCTTGCCACCGAACTAAAACAAGCTGAGACAGCCGAAGAGGGCCATTTAGTAAGCGTGGAACAGGAGACCCTCTTGGTAAACATAGAAACCAGACAAAATGAGCCCCCCACTCCCCCTCCTTCCAGAGGAAAAATAAGGGAGTCCCCTCAGTCTGAGCTGGCTGAATCCGACGAATGGTCAAACAGCCCAAGGCTTAAGTACCTAGACTATTTTACCCTTCACTTATCTGGCATGTACGATGAGTCTCTCAAACGCCATTTCGCTCAACTATGCAAAGAACTTGAGCCAATAAAATTTTTTTTATCGGAAAGCCTGAATCTACTTTCTACTCTAACCGCATTAATCAAGTGCAAAGAGGCTGTTCCTTCTGATACGACTTCCAGCAATAGGGCAAATGAAGGGGGACTCAAGCCAGGGCTAGAGCACAAAAAAACAAATAGAAACAAACCTGTGCAAGAGGGAGGGATCCCTGCTCCTAAAAAACAAAAACAAAAATTGGCCTCTAAGAGAAAACACCCCATACAAAAGGCAAAAAAGCCCAAAAACATCAAGTTGAAAGGACGCAAGGGAACCTCGAGTGGCAGGGGGGGGAAAATGAATTTCCAAAGGCTGTTCAAATTGCTGGAGAACCTTACATCAGAGAAATCGGCCCCCTATACCCAGAAGGGAAAAATAAACACACAGGAATCATCTAAGCATGCTGGGGAAATGACCCACGTCCTTTCAGAACCCTCATCGACCTTTAGCGGAGAACCGGCAAGACATACGGAACCCCCAGTTTACAAGCAGGCCCCCTTGTTATTGGCATCCCAAGGAGAGCCCGGCAACCTTAACACCCTAAAGAAGGCCCAAGCCAATTTACGGTTATTGGCGTCCCAAGGAGAGCCCGGCAACTTTAACACTCCAAAGAAGGCCCAAGCAAATTTATCACAGACTGGCTGGAAGTTAAAATTGAACAACCACAAACTGGTTTTCTCAACACTATCTATGAAAAGACGTCCCTTATCCCACGTTATGAGAAAAGAAAACATCTCTGCAATAATTGCCACAGTCACTGGGGGCCTCGTGACAGCAAAAAACATCAGCGAGGTAAAACTCCTCCCTCATGATACAGCGCAATGCAGAGCCAAAGTGACTTTCAAGGACGGGCTCTCAGTTAAACGGATCCTGTCAGTCAAAGAAAACCTGTTGAGGGAAGATCTGCTAGTACAGCGCTTCTTTGAAAATACAGAAGACCCCTCTCCACTCATTAGATCCTATAAGCCAGGCAAGCCAAAAATCAAAGCAAATCCCAAAGAAGCTAACAGCGGTGGATACCATAAACCACCCTTTCCTGAGATGGGTTCTCCCAAACAGGTGGGACCGCGGAAGAAAACCTTTCAACCAACAATCGTACCAGAAGTTGACATCCCCCTAGAGGAAGAGCTACCCCTCACAACTTACTTTGAACAGATCCAACGCTCCCAGGACGCACTAATTGAAAAACTCGCGGCCATAAGGAAGTCCCTACAGCTTCTAGTCCAGCCACTGCCTTTGGAATTCAATTATACCAACCACAAAGCCAAACCCCTAACCAAAGAAGAAATGATTACCAGTCTATTTCTGTCTCCAGAAGAATTGGGCTCCCCCACGCCTCCTTCAATTCCGCAACATAAATTACAACAAATCGAGCTAGTGGTTCCAGCGCCGGGAAACGGCTCAATCCTCAGGGACTGTCTGGGCATCCTGGAAGTCATCCACACAGAGGATTGAATTCAGGAGTCAGCGGGCGGCTGCCCGCTCGGTCACACTAACAGCTTAACCCGCAAGGGTTCCCATACAACATCACAACCCGGAAAAATCAAGGCCAACTATAAGGCACAAAGGAGCCAGCGGCAGAAAACAGCCGAGTGCGACAAAATCAAAAATTCTCACGGAAAAACCTCTGTGCTAAACATTCTCTCCTGGAACGTAGCAGGTTGGGCCAGATGCTTATCCCACTCCCCCGATATTCCATTTTACCGTCAAAATTTCAATATTATTGCCCTCCAGGAGACTTGGGCAGCTGAAAATCCAACTCTGGAAGGATACCATACATATGCAGTAGGGGCGGTCGCAGGTAAAGGCCCAGGGAGGCTTAAAGGGGGGCTATGTATTCTAATCTCATCATGCTTAAATGCCACATGCAAGGAACTGTCCCCGCTTGAGCAGCTTGCAATGGCCATACTTATCTCCTGGAGAAACTGCAAATTCTTAATTATTAATGTCTATATTCCCCCAACCTCAAAAAAAACTGATATTGAGAGTAACTGGATAAAGCTGGACTCATATGTCAGTACACTGCAAGCAGACTATCCGGGAGCAAAGGCCCTGCTGGCGGGCGACCTTAATGCTAGATTAGGGCCGGACGATCCCAGCCTAGAAATCAAATACAGGCACAAAATTGGCTACTCAGCCGTTTCCGACCCGGAAACCTACTATCTCCCAAGGCAATCAAAGGATCAACACTCAAATTTTGCAGGCGCCTGTCTCCTTAAATTCTCTCGACAGCTGAGTCTTCCTATTCTAAACGGGTGCACCAGCGGCGACATCCCGGGGAATTCACTTTCATGTCTGGGACAAAAACAAGCACAATCGATTACATGCTGGCAGATAAAGACCTACTACCAAAAATTGAGTATCTAAAAGTACTTCCATTCATCGAAGGGGACCATTTTCCCTTACACTTGCAGGTAGCACAAAAAATCGAATCTCCCTTTCTCAGGACAATATATCCCGCTGAAATTACTGCCTTAGAGCGACCTGGCTGCAGAGCCAAATGGTCCCAGGCCCTTGGCCACAGATTGAAGGAGATCCTATCCCCTGGAAAACTTAGTACAATCTTATACAGCACTGGGCCCAATTCCATGTCTGAGGACCCAATTACCGCGTATGAGAACCTACTGCAAGAATTAAAACCGTTCTTATTCAACATCCCAGGGAAAAAGTTTAATAAACCAACAATACCCAATAAACCATGGTTCGACCGCACTTGCCTGGAAGCCAAGAGAGCCCTACAAAACGCTTACAAGGCAGCCTTGACAGCCGAAAAGGCGGACAGATTGCAAGCCTATCACACTGTCCGCTCTCAAAAAAAAGAGTATAAAAAGCTCATAATCCAGCAAAAGAATGCCCACAGCAGAAAATGCTGGGCGGAATTAATCAGTGCGGCGAAATCCAAAGATCAAACTCTTTTCTGGAAACTGGCGGCCCCTGGCATCCGCAAAACCAACTCTTCCCTAATCTCACAAATTCCTCCAAACCTCTGGGTCTCGTACTTCCAATCTCTATATGACGATACTGTACCATCACTTCAGACCTGCAAAATAGAACAGCTGGCAAAATGGCCCCCAGTAACAGTAATTGAAATGAAAACCTACATTAACCAACTTAAATTGGCTAAAGCCCCTGGCCTAGATGGAATTTCGCCAGAAATGTTAAAAGCACAAGTGGACTGGTGGGCACCATTTCTAGCCGCCCTTTTCACGCATATAGACGACTCTGGCCGCATCCCCAGAGATTGGGGAACAGCCATAATAGTGCCTTTCTACAAAAAGGGCAACAGACGGGACCCAGCAAACTACAGGCCGATTAGCCTACTAAGCGTGACCAGTAAGCTCTATGCAAAGCACCTTCTCACCAAGTTTTCAGACTGGTTAGAGAAGGAAGACATTCTTGCAATCGAACAAGCTGGATTCAGACCTGGCCGGTCCACGTTGGACCATTGTCTTACGTTACAACATCTTATAGACAAATACAAATCAAGAGAGCAGGCCTCTCTATATGCCGCCTTCGTGGACTTAAAAGCAGCTTTTGACAACGTGCCCAGAACCAGACTCTGGGACAGACTGCAGGACACATCAATCGACAAACGGCTCCTATTACTAATTCAGGCTCTCCACGCAAACACGGCCCTCAAAGTTAGGTGCAGCCATCAAGGACACCTAACAGATCCCATTAAAACTTACAAGGGCGTCAGACAAGGGTGCCTTCTGGCTCCACTACTTTTTAACTTTTACCTTAACAACCTAGTAGCTGCACTAACTGATTTGGACTTTCATCCACCAAAGCTCGCAAACCGGCACATCCCCGTCCTCCTATACGCCGATGACGCGGTCATCCTATCCAGAACACCAATCGGTCTCAAAAGGGCACTAAGGAGGCTTGCTATATATTGTGAAACAGAAGGTCTCAAAATTAACTACCAAAAAACGAAGGTAATAGCGTTTGGGAAAAAATCAAAGCCCAGAAGCTGGGAACTGCAAGGACATAGATTAGAGCAAGTTTCCAACTACAAATACCTCGGAATGGCAGTACAAGCCACAGGATCAAATAAAATGCACATAAATTCTAATGGAAGCTCAGCGGAAAAAACCGCAAACTGTATTCTCAAATTCTACAGAACACAAGGGGGCTTCTTCGTTCCGGCGGCCCTCAAGCTATTTAAGGCCAAAGTGTTGGCTCAGCTCCTCTATGGAGCCTTTCTGGGCCCGTCCTCCTCCTCCTTCTCTCCCTTGGAGCGTGTACAATCCAAATTCCTCAGAGCCCTCCTACACGTCCCCAAATGCGTATCCAATGCATGGGTTAGACTCGAAACGGGAATGATGAGAGTGGAGGCTTCAATCTGCCTATCATCAATCTACAAATGGCTGGCTCTAAATTTGAAACCCCAAGGGATTGTACCACTGATCCTATGCGACCAGTTCCAGTCCAGCTGGCAACTAGCGGTCCTGAACTCTCTCCAGAATATGGGCATAGCCCCCCAAGCCCTTCTAAGGATGCATCTAAAGCAAGCCAAAGCAACGGTCAGACAACGACTCATTGACATCGAAAGACAACAGGACTGCTCAAGATGCCCTGAATACAGAACTGGAGAAATTGAGAGATATAAAGCCGCCCCGGCCCTTTACCTCTCCTTTCTCCTGTCAAAAAACACAAGAAGGGCATTTACACTAGCCAGAAGTGCGGCATTGCCCACGCCAGTGCTGGAGGGGCTCTACAAAAAAATCCCATACTCCCAAAGGCTTTGCGCATGCCCACTAGGGGAAATAGGAAGCCCTGAGCACTTGTTCTTCAGATGCCCACTATATGAAGAAGCTCGAAGCGAGTTCCTGGACCCCATTCTGGTGAGGTTAGCAAACCTCCCGGAAAAGCAAATATACAACCTGCTCTTGCTAGGTAAAGACCAGACGATAACCAGGACGGTCGCCAGATTCTGCGCCCAAATCTGCAGACATAGACTTTCTTCCCAGCCCGTTTAAATTTTTTCCCCAATGGAACCTCGAGCGAGCTAGGCTCAGTTCTCCGCAGCCACTATTTTAAGAGTTAAACTTTTAACACTGTTATGTAATTAACAACTCTTTTTAAATCTAGCTTGATGCGTTTTATACATGTCCCATTCCCGGAAACAGTTTCATTAAAGGGACTTATTGTTTTTATTCTTACTTTTTATGTTACTTGTAAGAGCTGGTCCTCGACCGTAATAAAATTTATTATTATTATTATTATATATTTATCCTTAAAGTGGATAAATGTTGTGTGTCACAAGGGCACACAACACTGTGCATTTTAAGGGGGGCAGATCTGTGCTTGGAAGTCCCAGTTTCTGGCAAAGGATCTCTGAAACACAGGTTTTCTTATGTACGGAAGAACAGCAGAGAGGATTTTAGTGGCCAGGAACTGGAAAAGCGAGACAGCCCCAACAATAACTGAGTGGCAAACCCTAATGATAGAGTACCTTGAACTGGCGAAGATGTCAGGGAAAATGAGAGGGCTTACAAACCAGAGGGTATATAAAGAATGGAATATATTCAAAAAATATTTAAATATATATTATCCAAATAATAACCTTTTAGCGGAACTGGGTTGATACTTGCAAAAGAAAAAAGAAATATACAATAAGTTTGAGACAAGAATGTAAAAGGATTAAAAGCAGTAATAAAATAATGTGCGATAAATTTAACAAAAAAAAGACCATACAAATACAATGTGGAAAATTGGAAGTTGCTTTTATTTATGATTGTATAACATTGAAAAATGGATTTCTGTGAAACAGCGTTCTTGATGTTCTTTCGTTGTCATCTAAAATTCTTTATTCTTTACTTCTTCTACTCTGACTTTTCTTTATTCTTAATTTCTTTTCTTTTCTTATTTTCGATCTGATGTATGTAGATATATGTATTTTTGTTTTAAAACCAATAAAGATAAACAACACACAGGTTTTCTCACATGTTGTGTTGAAACATTCACAAAACCAAGGTAATACATACCTGTCCAGCCAGTGATATGGTCGTGATGAATCCCACCTCTTTCCAGGTGTAAAGCAGGGTTGTTTTGTAAGGATGAGACATGTTTTTCTCTGAAAATACATAATAGAGGTGGAAGGATCACAACTTTCATCCATCTGTTTTGAGACATCACAGAATATCATGCAACTTTTAGTTTGGGTTGGGCTATGGCTATTTCAGAAACAACTGCCAACTTCTTTCTTTCATTATCTTGGAAAGTCATTGTTTCATATGCGCTGCCTAATTTTGTTGCTTTTTCTATTGAACCATGTAGGTACTTGAAGACTGGAGCAGAATTAAAGGCATAAGAGATCATATCTGTCTGGGGCAGCCCAAGAGAACACATGTTTAAGGAGAGTGATTTTCTGTGGACTTCTGTCATTTTCTGTTTGCTCCCAATTTTAGTTTTCCCATGAAAAACAAATTAATCCTCAAGTTTAAAATATTGGGTGAAATATGGAAGGTAATATGAAAGAACTGCTCTCAAGAACTGCAGGATTAATGACAGAACATGAATTTGGTGGGACTTATTCCCAGGCAGGGATTAGGGAGGAATTTGTTTGATTTGCATTCTTATGCAAACTTGCCTAATTCACATTTCTCAAATGAGCAACTGAACCAAAATATAGCTCTCTTTCAACACTTGCAGTTCTCTGAATTTTGTGATGCAGTTCTTCCATGTATGCACAAAAATGCATATATCTGGAGAACTAATATTCAGAACTACATTACCTTAGTAAAAATTGCTTTTAATAAAGTGCATATTAGGCAAAATTGCATACAGAGGAGCATATATTAGGAGAAATGTGCTTTTTTAAAAGTCACAAATTGATGCAAAAATTGAATGAACTAAAGATTGAGAAAATGAGAAATGCAGAGAAACTAAAACTGATCAATCTATACCCCCAGATAAGGGATTGCAGACTCAACTACTTATTCTAAAAGCATGATGCACAGTAATGAATTCCAGTCAAGCACTAAAAGAGTTTGCAAAGGATGAACTGGAATCTCCTGGTATTTCAAACAGTTTCATTTTTAAATATTATAATATTATAAAGTATTTTTATAATTCCAATAATATGCATGATGCAAAATACAAGGTGAAAAAAAAAGCTCAACAACTTTTGTATCCGGATTTTCATTTTCTGAAATGTCGCAACCCTAATATATGATAAAAGATAAATGTTACTGGTCCTATAAAGCCAACTATAAACATCATCGGTCTTCAAATAATCAAATGAAGTCAGATATACAATGTCAGAAGTCAACTCTCAAATGCCATCAGTTGTCAAATTTCACATCATGCCAGATGCTAAATAGGTGTCAAATAAAACGCCACGTGTCAATCATCAAATAGCCTCAAATACCAAATAACAATTTCACTGGATGTCAGATATTGACACCAAACACCAGATACTGAATTTTCAAATAGATATTCCACCATAGAATCGGCAGTGAATAATTTTCAGGAGGCAAAATAGCCCTGGCTGTAGAAGGCAACATGTCCTGTCTGAGCCTCACAATGATCCCCTGCTTTGCTTATCCAAACTATGGTCAATTTGGAAGACACTTGACTTCATGAGCCATTTGCAGGCTCCAAGACATCTTGTCCCAAGCATGCTCTGCACAAACAGGCCTTTGTCTCTCCTGAGCATTTAAGAGCTCTTGCTCCCGACGAAGAACCTCTTGTGCCAGACAAGTACTCTCTCAAGACGCAGCTGAAACCATGATTCCTTCCCATTCGCCTAATGAAAGAGAAACACAGGATGTGGCCCAACATATTTCCCTTTCTCTTGCCTTTGGCTTTCTGTTCTATGCTTCTCTTTGGGCGACGATATCCAACTAAGGCGTACTCCTAGGAGACCCACTGAAATTGGTGTGGACCATGGCTATTGAATACCCTCCAATATTTATCTGAAGAAAATAAAAAGGTAAAGGGACCCCTGACCATTAGGTCCAGTCGTGTCCGACTCTGGGGTTGCGGCGCTCATCTCGCTTTATTGGCTGAGAGCCGGCGTACAGCTTCCAGGTCATGTGGCCAGCATGACAAAGCCGCTTTTGGTGAACCAGAGCAGCGCATGGAAACACCGTTTACCTTCCTGCCAGAGCGGTTCCTATTTATCTACTTGCACTTTGACATGCTTTCGAACTGCTAGGTTGGCAGGAGCTGGGACCAAGCAACGGGAGCTCACCCCGTCGCAGGGATTTGAACCGCCAACCTTCTGATCAGCAAGCCCTAGGATCTGTGGTTTAACCCACAGCGCCACCTGGGTCCTCTGAAGAAAATAGGGACGTTCTATTCCATAATAATAATTTTACTATTTATACCCCACCCATCTGACTAGGTTGCCCCAGTCACTCTGGGTGGCTTCCAACATATATAAAAATATAAAACGTTAAACGTTTTAAAAAAACTTCTCTATACAGGGCTGCCCTCAAATGGCTCAGAGGATGAATAATTCCATACCCTCCAACATTTCTCCAATGAAAATAGAGACGTCCTAAGGAAAAGCGAGACATTCGGGATCAAATCAGAAACTGGGACGGCTTCTGTAAATCCAGGACTGTCCCTAGAAAATAGGGACACTTGGAGGGTGCGTATTGAACAAAATAGTTGCATACCCTCCAACATTTCCCTGATGAAAATAGGGACTTATTCAACAACAGCAGTAACAATTTTATTATTTATACTCTGCCCATCTGACTGGGTTGCCCCAGACACTCTGAGTGGCTTCCAACATGTATAAAAACATAATAAAACATTAAGAAACATTAAGAAACCTATACAGGGTTGCCTTCAGATGTCTTCTAAAGTTAAGATTCTAAAGATAGTTATCTCCTTGGCTCGGGATGTAAGTATGAACTGTGTCAGTGTGTTTGTTTTTTGCCTTGGATAAGCTTGGTTCTCCCCTGTTTTCATTCCACATATCTAGAGCAGAATTCTCCTGCATTATTTGTTATGCTGTTGTTCATACTATATTGTCTGTTTTTTAATTCTGTTATTGTTATGAAACTGCTTTGTCCTTTTCAACAAAACAACAGCACAAAAAAAACCATGAATAGGTAAAAATGAATAAATCTCTCCATCTCCCACTGCTATTTTTTTCTAGAAAAAGAGGTGTCACAACTCACCTCATTCTCTTAGGATGGCAATGGCGCCCACTTGAGATATGCCGGAACTGAGTTCCAGCTGAAAAAAAAGCCTTGCCTACTCCCATGTTGGGTTGTCTGCCGTTACCAACACACCCCTTACACGTCCATTCAATTAAACACTTATTTTAATTAAATTTAAAACAGGGGATGGAAGAGAGAAGTAGGTTGTCATATCCCTAGGACAGTGATGGCTAACCTTGACACTCCAGATGTTTTGGGACTACAACTCCCATCATCCCTGACCACTGGTCCTGTTAGCTAGGGATGATGGGAGTTGTAGTTCCAAAACATCTGGAGTGTCAAGGTTAGCCATCACTGCCCTAGGACTACCCAGTCAATATTCTGCACAGCCAGATTCTGTTCCTCCCTTAAAGTAGCATAAACGCAGTTTCTCAGCTACTTTCTATGTATTCACCTTTGGAATATACATTTGCCAAATGGCTTCTGTCTTGCATGTGTGGATATATTCAACCGAGACCAAACCAAAATGATCTATCTCCCCCATTCACAGGCAGCAAGACAGGCAGCATTTTGACCAATTTGTTTTGGCCAATTTGTGTTGGCAACAGCATCCCCACCCCCTTCCAAAAGCCCCCATCAGGGCAATGCTACATCATTGCGTAATGTCACTGCTAGGAGCATTTGGGAGAAGAAATGGGGGCCAGGAAATGGGGGCCAGCAGTGGATGCTAAATCCTTCCACGGCGTCACCCCCACCTCCTAACGTTTGCTGGAGTTTGGCTCCTCCAAACCACAAAAAAGCAAGCTGCTTCCAACAAATATTAAAATACATTAAAATATCACAGATTAAAAGCCTCCCTAAATAGGGCTGCCTTCAGATGTCTTCTAAAAGTCTGGTAGTTGTTTTTCTCTTTGACATCTGGTGGGAGGGCGTTCCACAGGTTGGGTGCCACTACCGAGAAGGCCCTCTGCCTGGTTCCCTGTAACGTGGCTTCTCGTAGTGAGGGAACCGCCAGAAGGCCCTCAGCAATGGACCTCAGTGTCCGGCAGAACGATGGGGGTGGAGACTCTCCTTCAGGGTCTGCCATGTTTTGGGGCATGACCGTATCCTTGCCCACCTCTCCTCTCCCGGCACCCCCAAGAGACCGGCCTCTATTCCTCCCTTGTTCTCTTACCCGGACCCCATCGGTTGGTAACCCACGGCGTTCCCACACCTATTCCTTAGAACAATTCTGACACTTTTCTCTCCTCCTCCTGCCACCCAGACTTTGGCCCTCGTAGAGATGGTGACATAACAGCGGGAAAGTAGAAACCCCCAACCCCAAGTCTCACTGATTATCCCAACAGTCGGCCTCTCCAGCGTCATTGGGGGAGGATATTCCTAATTAACCGTCAGACAAAGGAGCAAGGAGCCTGGGTCCAGGAATCCTGGGGTTTGGCCACCGCTGCTGATGCGTGCAAGCTGCTTCTTGGCTCCGTGGTCAGCCTGGTTCCATGCAGACACCTCCACCCATTACAGTCCACCTCCCCCCTTGCAACCCTCCTACCTCTCAGGCATGTGGATTTTATGAATGAAACTTTCTGACAGTTATGGGTTTGGCAGGATCCCATTCATTCCGCCAGGGAATGTGTGACCATCAGCCTTCATTAGAGGCTTCTTCCAGTCAGCTGAGAGCTCATTAACTTAAAGTGGCCTCTTGTTTTAAAAACTCTGAGACAGAGGTTGGGGGCTCCGAGAAGGGGGAGGTGGGCCGGGGGCCGAGGGTCCATTGTTCCACATGCCACCGCTCCTGTGAGATTAGGTGCCCTTGGAGGCGTGTGAGAGAGGCTAAAACAACTTTAATTAGTTATTTTCAAAGATTTCTTTCCCCTTTCCCTCCCCCCTTTTGTGTATATCAGAGAGGGGGGGGGTTCTTTCTGTGGTAGTTTTTTCTGCATGAAAGCATTTCTTGTTATTATGCTTAAGTCGAGGTCCTTAGCCTTTGTCTCCCTCCCAACAATAGGAGTTGGTCAAAGGCTTCTTCCTAAATTCCTGGAGATCTGCTGAAAGAGAAGGGCCACGAAGCTGGAGATCTCTTTGGTGCTGATGCCTTTTCAAAGGCTGCTGGGGGTGGAGTGGGGTGACAAAATATTTTTTTTAAAACTTTAAAAGCTGGATGGTTGGCTGAGGCCCCCACTGTGAACATTGGCCAATATGGTACTTTATGGAGTTAAGAGGGGTGACAGAGATTGCACCCAAACAGGGAAGTAGATAATGTGTACTTTGTTCCATGGACTCAATGATGGCTGTTTCCCCACTTTGCTTGGTAGTCATGTACAATGTAAGTACAAAGTCTCAGGGAAAGTAAAGAGACACTCCTAGGAGCTGCAACCTGCTCCTTTCAGGCCACTTCTGTTGTGCCAAATCAATACTGAAATGAATGAACATTGCCCAAGCACAAACATGGCTTATAAAAGATGCTACTTAGCTGGTACTCCTCCCTCCCCTGGTTAAAACACCTTATCCTGAAACTGCCTTGGTCGCGCTGGTCGATGATCTCCGGCGGGCTAGGGACAAAGGTGAGAGCTGTTTCCTAGTTCTGCTGGATCTCTCAGCGGCTTTTGACACCATCAACCATAACATCCTTCTGGACCGTCTAGAGGGTTTGGGAGCTGGGGGCACTGTTATACAGTGGTTCCGCTCCTTCCTCCTGGGCCGTGTTCAGAAAGTGGTGGTGGGGGATGAGTGTTCAGACCCCTGGGCTCTCACTTGTGGGGTACCTCAGGGTTCTGTCCTCTCCCCCATGCTTTTTAACATCTATATGCAGCCACTGGGAGAGATCATCAGGGGGTTTGGACTGGGTGTTCATCAGTATGCGGATGATACCCAGCTCTACCTCTCTTTCAAATCAGAACCGGTGAAGGTCCTGTGTGAGTGTCTGGAGGCAGTTGGAGGATGGATGGCGGCTAACAGATTGAGGTTGAATCCTGACAAGACAGAAGTACTGTTTTTGGGGGACAGGAGGCAGGCAGGTGTGGAGGACTCCCTGGTCCTGAATGGGGTAACTGTGCCCCTGAAGGACCAGGTGTGCAGCCTGGGAGTCATTTCGGACTCACAGCTGTCCATGGAGGCGCAGGTTAATTCTGTATCCAGGGCAGCAGTCTACCAGCTCCATCTGGTACGCAGGCTGAGACCCTACCTGCCCGCAGACTGTCTTGCCAGAGTGGTGCATGCTCTAGTTATCTATCGCTTGGATTACTGCAATGCACTCTATGTGGGGCTACCTTTGAAGGTGACCTGGAAACTACAACTAATCCAGAATGTGGCAGCTAGACTGGTGACTGGGAGCGACCGCCGAGACTACATAACACCGGTCTTGAAAGACCTACACTGGCTCCCAGTACGTTTCCGAGCACAATTCAAAGTGTTGGTGCTGACCTTTAAAGCCCTAAATGGCTTTGGTCCAGTATACCTGAAGGAGCGTCTCCACCCCCATCATTCTGCCCGGACACTGAGGTGCAGTGCCGAGGGCCTTCTGGCGGTTCCCTCACTACGAGAAGCCAAGTTACAGGGAACCAGGCAGAGGGCCTTCTCGGTAGTGGCACCCGCCCTGTGGAACACCCTCCCACCAGATGTCAAAGAGAAGGACAACTACCAGACTTTTAGAAGACATCTGAAGGCAGCCCTGTTCAGGGGGGCTTTTAATGTTTAATAGATTATTGCATTTTTATGTTCTGTTGGAAGCCGCCCAGAGTGGCTGGGGAAACCCAGCCAGATGGGCGGGGTATAAATAATAAATTATTAATTATTATTATTATTATTATTAAAACACTTTATCCATAGCCTAGAGCAGGCTTTCCCAAACTTTGGTCTCCAGCTGTTTTTGGACTACAGTTCCCATCATCCCCGACCACTGGTATTGCTAGCTAGGGATGATGGGAGTTGTAGTCCAGAAACAGCTAGAGACCCAAACCACTGGTCTAGTGCATCTCTGGAGCAAAGGGTGGATGGGGATGGAGAACCTTTTGTGATGTGAGATGTTAAGAAAGACTATGGGGGGGGAAGGTACCACTTGAAGCACACACACACATAGGGCCCAGCCACCCTTCTGCTCATCCCGTTAACCGTTGAATTGGAGAAAACGTCAATTGGGTTTTCTCCGGACTGATGTTTGCTCTCATTCGGTGCTGAAGAGCAGGTTTTCCGGGGGGGGGGGGGAGTGGCAGGCCAAACGAAAGTGTGGACAGGAACATAAAATCAGCGCACACTTTTGCTTTTTATGAGAGGTAGCCTTGGGCACCTCTTAAGCACACAGATTTGAGGAGGGGGCATGGTTTGAAAATTGTAAGTAGTGTAGGTGCCAGTCTGTGCATTTCGCAAGATAATGCTCCCCACTTCGTTGCACCGCACGGCTGCCTACAGCCTCTGAACAGTCAAGGCCTGGAGTTTGAATAACCACCACCCTCTCTATTTCCAGTTCTGAGTGAGGATAATAGTTATTACAAATAGTTTGATGTGAGTCTTACTCATGACTAGGGTGGACTGTGTGGATGTTCATGAATGGAGAGTACATGAATGGTTTGCATGTGCACCCTTGGCCCCACTCATGTTTGGATTTGACTTGTCCAGCACAGCCTCCCCTTCCTGCCCAAGGAGACACAAGAGACCATGTGGTCTCAGGTGAAATGTGTTAGAGCAGGGGTGGCCAACTCCCAAGAGACTGCGATCTACTCACAGAGTTAAAAACTGGCAGTGATCTACCCCCTTCTTTGAAGGGTTCAGGTCAAAGTTGTTGAGCTTTTTTTAGGAAGGAGGAGGAAGGCGCATTTTTGGGGGGGGGTTGGGTCAAATTGTTGGGTTTTTTTCAGGGAGGGAGGTAAAATGTTGAGCTTTTTTAAGAGGAGCCACAGTAGTTCAGCTTCTTTGGGGGGAGCCAATGCTCTACCAGTGACCTACCGCAGACGTCCAGTGAACTACCAGTAGATCATGATCTACCTGTTGGACATGCCTGTGTTAGAGGATTGAGCAGGCCAATTCTCTCTTCTACTCCAGACCCCAAGTTTCTCCTTCCTTCCTTCCCTTTTCCTCAACAGTCCATACCTTATGGACGTTGGCAGATCCCTGCCCGTCTGTTTTGGGGGTTAAAAAAATATTTCTTTAAATTTATGAACTTGCATGTTTCCGCATACCTAGAGTTGCTCCTCAGATTTTATACAGGTGAAACTAGAAAAATTAGAATATCGCGGAAAGGTTCATTTCTTTCAGTTATTCAACTGAAAAGGTGAAACTAATATATGAGATAGACTCATGACATGCAAAGCGAGATATGTCAAGCCTTTATTTGTTATAATTGTGATGATTATGGCGTACAGCTGATGAGAACCCCAACTTAACAATTTCAACTTTGGGGTTTTCATCAGCTGTACGCCATAATCATCACAATTTAAACAAATAAAGGCTTGACATATCTCGCTTTGCATGTCATGAGTCTATCTCATATACTAAACTCCAGTAGCTAATGAAAACAATTGCTTACATAAATGGACTTTCCCCACGATATTCTAATTTTTCAAGTTTCACCTGTAGAAACCACAACCTTCTAGGTGGATGCATTCTGCCACCAATCTAGTGCACAGCCAACCACCTCAGTTCGCTCTTAGAGGGATGAATGCTTTCGGTTTCTATAACCATTGCAAGCCTTATTTGAAGCTATCTTGCGCAACTTGAACGAAAGGTAAAACTAACAAACGGATATCCAGCTATCAGGACGCCAGACTTGCTCTGTTCTGCTTGTAAATTCTAAAGATGCAATTAACTTTTAAGCAGAGGCAACTTGCTGAAAGGGCCAGTCCTGTGCATGTTTACTCATAAATGCAAGACTCACCTCCCCCTTCCTGTGCTGAACTTGTATGTCACCACATCATGAAGCAGTCACATGCTCCAATGCCCACCTGTCCCCAGTCTTCCGTCGCTCTCTGCATCCACCATCTACCAAACTTATTTCCCTCCCACTTTCCGCAACCTGTCATGATTAATGCATGCCGTTCTCCCTATCCAAATGAAATATAGGAAAGCAGACGGACCTCTTGCCCTGTTTCCCCATAGTAGGCCAGTCATAGAAACAAAACACATGCATTTTAGGGGGAGAGAATCTCCTCCGCCGATTTAGCAACAGCGCTGGGGAGATATTTTAGCCCCAATGCAGAGTCTCACGGTATCGACAAGACAGTGAGTAACATCAGTCCATACAGCTGGTGGACTGGGCAAGCAGAAGGACTTTCCCCAAGGTCAAATAACCCAGGCGCAAGTGTTGGAATGGGGGGATTGGGTAAATCAGTGCTGGGTTTACGTATAAGCTAAACAAGCCATAGCTTAGGGCCCCACTCTCTTGGGGCCCCCCCCCAAAAAATGTAAAGGAAAGAAAAAGATGTACATTTCCAAAATAAGATAAAAAACAAATAAAATAAAACCTACATACAGCAACAGTGTTTTGTGTTGCGTAGGCTCCTATGATGTATGTCAGGCATCTCCCAAACTTCGGCACTCCAGATGTTTTGAACTACAATTCCCATCATCCCTGACCACTGGTCCTGTTAGCTAGGGATCATGGGAGTTGTAAGCCAAAACATCTGGAGGGCCGCAGTTTGGGGATGCCTGCTGTATGTCATGGGCCCCACCTGCTCCCTGAAATATCACTGGTTTGCTCATTTCTATATATAGGGGTGCCTACATTCTGCATGGACCGGTTGCATGGCAACATGAGGCAAATGGCTTTAGATACTTATTAGGTCCATAAATCACCATATAGCATATATTCAACACAAAAAAACAGTGACAATTTGTTGTTGACAGCTGGAGATATAAAGGCCCCCATTACCTTCAGTAGCTTAGGGCCTCATCAAACCTAAATCCAGCCCTGGGGTAAACCCATCCCAATGATCACCTAATAAAAGACCAAGCCCCTGCAGGCATTCAGCCGCTTCAGATTGTCCTAGTCCTGTGCTGCCAGCCACGGCAGAGCTCAGGGGAGGGAGAAGCCAGCCAACCGGCCAAGTCTCAGGTGGGTACTTGCCTGGAGACAGAGTCCGTATACAAGGTTCAGCCCAGTCCTAAGGTCTGGAATATCTCAGTTCACGTAGCCAGACAATCTGGGGTGTGTGTATGTGCGTGTCAAGAAAGCCGAGGGTCCAAGGTCACAAGAAGCAGCAAGGTCTGGCCAGGAATGCTGTTCCCAACAACTGACTGAGGCTGGGAACCCTGCTTAAGAAAGCTGGAGCCAGCTGGCTCTCATCAGGAGCAAGAAGGCTGATTGGCAGCAGGTGGAGTCTTTTCGCCTTCTGCTCCTTCAGGCTGCTGTTCAACAGGTGAAGCTGACTCCAGGTCCATGAAACAGATAATGGTCAGGAGTGGTGTTTCAGCTTCCCCTATCCTAAAGTGTCTGGCTTCTTAGCTCAGGAAGAAGAAGAAGAAGAGTTTGGATTTGATATCCCGCTTATGAGAGTCAGCATGGTGTAGTGGTTAAGAGTGGTAGACTCGTAATCTGGTGAACTGGGTTCGCGTCCCCGCTCTTCCATATGCAGCTGCTGGGTGACTTTGGGCTAGTCACACTTCTTTAAAGTCTCTCAGCCCCACTCACCTCACAGAGTGTTTGTTGTGGGGGAGGAAGGAAAAGGAGAATGTTAGCCGCTTTGAGACTCCTTCAGGTAGTGATAAAGAGGGATATCAAATCCAAACTCTTCTTCTTCTTCTTCATCACTACCTGAAGGAGTCTCAAAGGGATTTTTTTCAAACTTTCAGATTTGAAAATAAGGGATGCCGCGAGGGTGGTGCAATGGCACCAAGTAGCCTCGCCACTCTGCGCTCCAGAGGCTGTGCGCGAACAGGTGAGTGAAAGAGCGAGCGCGTAGATGGCAGGCAGGCTGTCTGTCTGGTTGGGCATGAGGGTCTGGCTGCACAAGGCATGCAAGCTCCGCCCCCAGTTGGTCTCAGACTCCTTATTGGCAGCCGAGCAACGCAGCTGAGGAGCCTCCCTGGCCGGCAGGGAGGGAGAGGAGCTGCTTCCTTTGAAATCCGGGAAATTTAAGGGATATCAACAATCCGGGATAGCAGTGGGAAACGGCATTGGAATAAGGGAGTTTCCTGCAAAAAAAGGGAGGGTTGACAGCTATGTTCCTCCCCCACAACAAACACTCTGTGAGGTGAGTGGGGCTGAGAGACTTCAAAGAAGTGTGACTAGCCCAAGGCCATCCAGCAGCTGCATGTGGAGGAGAGGAGATGCAAACCCGGTTCACCAGATTACTCTCTTTCCCCCTTGCTCTCCCCCTATCACTCTATTTTTAAACCTGCCTTTCATCTGTTACTTCCTCAGAGTCATTCCTCATACTCTATAATAACTGCAAAGGTCAGTAACTAGTTCAAAAACAGCCCACCCATAGCTGTCAACTTTCGGATTTGAAAATAAGGGATTTTTTCCAAACTTTCGGATTTGAAAATAAGGGATGCCGCGAGGGCGGTGCAATGGCACCAAGTAGCCTCACCACCCTGCGCGCGAACGGGTGAGCGAAAGAGCGAGCGCATAGACGGCAGGCAGACTGGCTGTCTGGTTGGGCGTGAGGGTCTGGCTGCACAAGGCATGCAAGCTCCGCCCCCAGTCGGTCTCAGACTCCTTATTGGCAGCCGAGCAACGCAGCTGAGGAGCCTCCCTGGCCGGCAGGGAGGGAGAGGAGCTGCTTCCTTTGAAATCCGGGAAATTTAAGGGATATCAACAATCCGGGATAGCAGCGGGAAACGGCATTGGAATAAAGGAGTTTCCCGCAAAAAAAAGGGAGGGTTGACAGCTATGCCACCCACCCCAGAAAATTAGGGGTGGGAGGAGACCAGCAGTAGTCTTCTCCTATGCACCAAGAGATATGTAGATATGGCATGGGGAGGTGGAAGATCTGGCTTCCAAGGAGCTGTCTGCAGATCTTGATGCCATCACAGCAGCAGGTGATGCATTCCTTGGAGGCTGTTGCCTCTGTGGGTGCTGACGCCCGAGGCAGTCGCATCCCTTTGCCTTAAGGGTGGGCCGCTGCTGGGTTGCCATATGTCCTCTTTTTCCAGGACGCATCGTCCTTTTCATGGGTATGTAAAATGAGAGTCGTCCTACCGATCCATCGTTAAAAGTAGACGTCAGCCGACACATCCTCTTCCCCCCCTTCGAAATATGGCAAAATATGGTTATCACTCACACCCCTGTGCCAAAATCCTGCAGCAAAATTGGCCACCCTTTTAGACAGGGTGTACAATATGTGGGGAAAGTTCCTAACATCAGAGAGCTTTGCCCAGCCAGAGGAGCACAGCGCAGGAAATATTCAACGACAGGACATTTTGTTACCCAGGAGGTGCAAGAAATAACCATGGCAATAGAAAGCTATTTTCCCTTAGGTTCCATATTTTATAAAGGCCCTAACCCAGCCTGGACTCGAGAGTGAATTTATTTGTGGAAGAATTGTTAATTTCAAAATAGTTTCAGGTGTTAATACCAAGGATTCCAGAACCCTTCAGACCTGTATAAAGCAGGAACTCTGTTTTACACAGCCCAGGGGGGTACCCTCCACTGTCTCGGATGCTTTGACATACATGGAAGTGACAAAGAGAAGCAGTTTGTGCTCATTGTGTATATGATGTGAGGTCATAACCTGAAGTCTCATCATTTAGGGGAGTAGCTGTCAGAATGGGAAGACGGAAAACAGCGGGATGAATGGAAGACGTGTTTGAAGACACAGGATGTTGCTTTAAGACCTGATGCCAAGCCGTATCATGTACAAACAGACCATACAGTTCCCATTTCGTTGCTCTGGAGCTGTAAAGAGTGGAGGAATGTGGTATAATTTAAGTCAATTGCCAATCCTACCTTGTGTTTACCAGTGGTCACCAGGAAACAAAATGGGAGAATAGGCATCTGTGCAGATTTTTTTAAAAAGCTTAATGAAGCTGTAAAGGTAAAGGTAAAGGGACCCCTGACCATTAGGTCCAGTCGTGTCTGACTCTGGGGTTGCGGTGCTCATCTCGTTTTACTGGCCAAGGGAGCCGGTGTACAGCTTCCAGGTCATGTGGCCAGCATGACAATGCCGCTTCTGGCGAACCAGAGCAGCGCACGGAAACACCGTTTACCTTCCCGCCAGAGCGGTTCCTATTTATCTACTTGCACTTTGACATGCTTTCGAACTGCTAGGTGGGCAGGAGCTGGGACCGAGCAACGGGAGCTCACCCCGTCGCGGGGATTCGAACCGCCGACCTTCTGATCAGCAAGCCCTAGGCTCTGTGGTTTAAGCCACAGCGCCACCTGGGTCCCATGAAGCTGTAGTCAGAGATAAATATTTATTTCCAGTAGTAGACGACCTTTCCCCAAAAGGACCAGGGTTCAGATTATCAAGTTACATTAATGTAGCAATATTATTATTATTATTATTATTATTATTATTATTATTATTGCATAGCACTTTGCAGTAACCTTTCCCAACCTGAGACCCTCCAGATTGTGCCGTCTGGGACTGATGGGAGCTACAGTGGAACGGTCTCCCTTGGGAGGTTGTGGACTCTCCTTCCTTGGAGGCTTTTAAGCAAAGGTTGGATGGCCATCTGTCATGGATGCTTTAGCTGAGATTCCTGCATTGCAGGGGGTTGGACTAGATGACCCTCGGGGTCCCTTCCAACTCTACGATTCTACAAATGGTTAGTGGTGATGCAAGTAGCTACAGATGAGATCATGCACTTCTACATGATCTGTTGTTATCTGGAAGCATGCGAAAGCAACAGAAACTACCCTCTGCAAGCCTCCTTAATAATAATAATAATAATTTATTATTTATACCCCGCCCATCTGGCTGGGTTTCCCCAGCCACTCTGGGCGGCTTTCAACAGAGCATTAAAATACAATAATCTATAAACCACTAAAAGCCTCCCTAAACAGGGCTGCCTTCAGATGTCTTCTAAAGGTCTGGTAATTGTTGTTCTCTTTGACATCTGAAGGGAGGGCGTTCCACAGGGCGGGCACCACTACCAAGAAGGCCCTCTGCCTGGTTCCCTGTAACTTGGCTTCACGCAGCGAGGGAACCGCCAGAAGGCCCTCGGCACTGGACCTCAGTGTCCAGTGGCCATCGTCACTGGCTGACCGATGGGGGTGGAGACGCTCCTTCAGGTATACTGGACCGAAGCCATTTAGGGCTTTAAAGGTCAGCACCAACACTTTGAATTGTGCTCGGAAATGTACTGGGAGCCAATGTAGGTCTTTCAAGACCGGTGTTATGTGGTCTCGGCGGCCGCTCCCAGTCACCAGTCTAGCTGCCGCATTCTGGATTAGTTGTAGTTTCCGGGTCACCTTCAAAGGTAGCCCCACGTAGCTAGCCCCAGGTAGCCCCTCCTTCTTCCTCCTCTCCTTATTATGATTAAACAAACTAATAGGCCACTTTGTGGCATTAAGCCATTGAAAGTTGAAAACAGAATAAAACGCCCCCCCCCCAATAATAATAACAAAAATCAAGCTCTGGAAAAAAACCAACAACACCATCCACACAAACTCCCCCCCAAAAGGAGGCGAAATAATTGGAGCTAATCGGCATTTCAGTGGGGGTGGGTGGGAAAGGGGGGGGGAGGATTCAGATTGAGGAAATGTCATGGGAAGAAAGAGTTCTTTCCCCAAAACATCACTTCCCTGATCTTCAAAGTAGCCTTTGCGGAGCTGCTAATTGGTTAAACAAAAACTGTGGGAGAGCCTAATCACATTATCGTCCACATCGTATCTAATGGGCAAAGCAGAGAGGGTGGACAGGGAAGGGCATGGCAAGGAGGCGGCCGGGAGGGCAACTAATGATGCAGGAGCCACAGGTGTCGCGCCAGTTCACACCTGGAACATCATACTGGAAGCATGGGGCACAGGGATGGAGAACAACAGGGGAAACACTGGAAGGCTACCATTTTTTGAGGGACAGTGCCTGGATCCCAATGAGTAAATTGATGAACACATTGTGTCAATACCTGAGGAGAAGGCAAGTGTGGCTATCTCCAAACCCCATTGGCTTAGCTGAACGTTGATACTGCCTTTTAATATGCACAGCGGAAGATTGCCCCAGCAGTTGTGGCAAATCCTGCTTCCAGATCTCACCTGCACATCCATCCTAGTGATACCAGAGCTGGATCTAGACACATTAAAAAAACACGCTTCAGGAAAACGCGTTGTAAAGCTCATAATGGGAAATCACATGGCCAAAGCATCAAACTCTACAGCGCCACCTGGTGCCACAGTGTTATAACGCATTTAAAACAGCTTTTTTTTTACTAATGTAGCTGAGTCCCAGGTAAACATGGGTTTGCAAACGTGTAATTCCATCCTGATGCAGCAGCGTGATCACACCACTTTATTCACTGATTGTATTTATATCCCACCTTCTTCTCCAAGGAGCTCAAAGTGATGTACAATCGTACCCCGTGTTGCGTACGTTCAGATTGCGTACTCCGCAAACCCGGAAGTGCATTTCGCCGCGTGGACGCTTCTGCGCATGTCTGCGCATGCGTGCGCAAAAGCATTCTGTGCAGTTCGCGCATGCGCAGAAGCACGATATCTCGCTTTCGTGCATGCACAAAATGGACGCCCGGGTTGCGCACTGTTTGGGGTGCGAACGGCACCCCGGAACGGATCAAGTACGTAACCCGGGGTACCACTGTACATAGTTCTCCCTCCCCTCGTTTCACCTCCAGAACAACCCTGCGAGGTAGGTTAGGCTGAGAGTAAGCGATTAGCCCAAGGTCACCCAATGAGATTCAGGGCTGAGTGGGGAGCTGAAGCCTGGTCTCCCAGGTCCTTCCTTGTTCAGCACTCTAACCACTATGCCACACTGTCTTCTGCAAATGCGCTGCTCCTTCTGCATTTTCTGCTGCATCGCAGCACTGCAGAAGTGCATCCTTATGCTGTGAAAATGGATGTGGGCCAGAGGCAGGGCACACATGCAGAAGATCCAGGTTCCAGGAAAGTTATCGGACAGGACCCAAAAAATGGGGGGATGGCACAGGAACCTTCTGAATTTCAGCAAAAAGTGCGAGGAAGAGAAGAAGAAAAACCCACCAATCAAGATATGCAAACTCCATACCCTCCGACATTTCTCCGATGAAAATAGGGACATCCCATTCCATAACGATAATTTTACGATTTATACCCCACACATCTTACTGGGTTGCCCCAGCCACTCTGGGCAGCTTCCAACATATATTAAAACATAAAAAACATTGTGACTGCGGCGAGAATGTTAATAGCACAAAAATGGAAACAAGAACAAACACCGACAATGGAAGAATGGAGAATGAAACTACTGGAGTATGCAGAACTGGACAAAATGGCGGGGAGAATCCGAGAACAGCGGGACCAGAAGTTCGTCAAAGACTGGACTAAATTTACAGACTATTTAAAGGAAAGCACTCAACTGAATACGTTGGTAGGACTGCAAGAGGCTTTGTAGATCAAGGAAGAAATATTGTTGTTAATATGAGCTTATAGTGATTAAGTCAGTGAGAGACATAATAGAACAACGATAGATATAAGAAATATAAATTGAGGTATGGATATTAGAAAGTCATATGGAAGGTCTGAAGGAAGTCAAGGCTACAAAAAGCCAAAAAGGTATAAGAAGTGAGGAAATCATGTGAATGTTATTATTGTAAATGTATAAAACTAATAAAAATGATATTTTTTTTAAAAAAAACAAACCATAAAAAACATTAAACATTTTTTTAAAAAAACTTCTCTATGCAGAATTGCCTTCAGGTAGCTCAGGGGTCGGATAATACCATGCCCTCCAGCATTTCTCCAATGAAAATAGGGACATCCTAAGGAAAAGTGGGACATTCCGGGATCAAATCAGAAACTGGGATGGCTTCTCTAAATCAGGGACGTCCCTGGAAAATAGGGACACTTGGAGGGTCTGAAAGTCCCTGCCAAAGTGCGACAGAAGTTACATAGCCTCAGAATGCCATCATCTCTTGCGTTTAAGTGTGCGGTTATAGTTTTGATTTGTACCTCTCAGTGGATTAATGACATCAGCAACCTTTCCATTACCATCAAAGACCAGGGTAGGTGTGGATAGGTTGGGGGGGGGGGTGCGGATGAGGCCCGAGGCTTGCAAGCGGAAAGCCTCATGACCACAGCATTGATAAGGCTAAAAGATGAAACGGAGCTTCATTGGCAAAAGAGAGGCCAGGAAATGCCACGACAAATTAGCCCTCAGCTTCGCTGCTTTCTCCTTCATTATCCAAGCCCCCTCCGGAGAAGAATGGAGGAGGTTATGACCCTCTCCCGGCACATGCACTACTCTGCTTTTCCGTGTGTTCCTCTCGACAGCGGCGGATGGAAGGGGCGCAGGGCCCTCTGATGCTTTGCGGTCAGGGGTGGAATCTACACACACGTTAAAAACGTGAAAATGCTTTCCCCCCTTAAATCGTTTTGAAAAATGCATTCAATTTGCTATAACTCACAGTTGCCATCAAGTGTCAGAATTGCATATTGCACCTCAACAACACATTCAAAACGTTTTATTTGCAGCTGTATAGCTGAGACCGGAGCTCCTACTCGGGTGACTCTTGTATCAAGCTCCCCCACTTCTTCCTCAACCTCACCCAAACAAAGAGACGCCCACAAAGGCATCCCGCCTCTAGCTCATTAATCTTAGGTAAAGGTAAAGGGACCCCTGACCGTTAAATCCAGTCGCTGACGACTCTGGGGTTGCGGTGCTCATCTCACTCTATAGGCCGAGGGAGCTGGCGTTTGTCCGCAGACAGCTTCTGGGTCATGTGGCCAGCATAACTAAGCCGCTTCTGGCGAACCAGAGCAGTGCATGGAAATGCCGTTTAACTTCCTGCGGGAGCGGTACCTATTTATCTACTTGCACTTTGACGTGCTTTCGAACTGCTAGGTGGGCAGGAGCTGGGACCAAACAATGGGCGCTCACCCCGTTGCAGGGATTCGAACCGCCGACCTTCTGATCAGCAAGCCCTAGGCTCTGTGGTTTAGACCACAGCGCCAACCGTGTCCCTTATTCATTAATCCTACATCGGTGTAATTCTCCCCTTTCTAGCTCAAAGAAATTAGGCAAAAATTGGGTGTCGTCTTATACACGGACAGTGAATGCAGAAGGGGGGCGTGCGATTAATGGCAGCAAGCAGGAGATTGGCAGCGGCGATTGGGCAGGTGATTGGCGGCTGTGGCAATTGGGGGGTGGGCTGTTGGTGGCGGTGAGCGGGCAGACAATTGGCGGCTGCGGTGAGGTGTGCGATCGGCAGTGGTTGTGGCAAGCGATCGGCAGTGGCGGGCAGGCGGGTGAGCGATTGGCAGAAGTGACCTCCCCCACCCCTCAAAAAAGCTAAACAACTTAATTTCGGGTTAATAAAAATAGGGGTCGTCTTATACATGGGGGTGTCTTATACACGGAAAAATACGGTAGCTTTTCTTCACAGGGAATCTTCCCAGTTCTTACATCTCACACCAGATCCCGGCCACCATTTAGGATTAAGTCTGGGGTCATTTCCTCTCTGGTTGGTTCTGTGACCAACTGTTCAGCCCGGACACTGAGATCCAGCGCCGAGGGCCTTCTGGCGGTTCCCTCACTGCGAGAAGCAAAGCTACAGGGAACCAGGCAGAGGGCCTTCTCGGTAGTGGCGCCCGCCCTGTGGAACGCCCTCCCAGCAGAGGTCAAAGCGATAAACAACTACATGACCTTTAGAAAATACTTGAAGGCAGCCCTGTTTAGGGAAGTTTTAAATCTGTGATATTTTAATGTATTTTTATATTTGTTGGAAGGCGCCCAGAGTGGCTGGGGAGACCCGGCCAGATGGGCGGGGTACAAATAATATATTATTATTATTATTATTATTATTATTATTATTATTATTATTATTCTAAGGCACAGGAATTAGGGCATCTAGAAGTTTTGCATCTTTGTGCTTACCAGAATATGTGGAGGGGCAGCCAATATTGTGCCCACCAGATGTTTTGGACTCTCAACTCCCAGTCAATGCAGCCAGTGGTCAGAGATGATGGGAATTGCAGACCACAACACTAAGAGGGCACCAACTTGGCTATCCCTGATCTAGCGTATGTAAAGGTAATGGAAGCTAGCTATTAATACCACACTTCCTGTTTTGTATGCCTCCATGATTTCTCTCTCCATCTCCACCTCCATTGGCTACGGTTGCCAAAAGCTGTTGAGCTTTTTCGCAAAATCTCCAAAAAAGAGAAAAGTTTTTAAGGTGTTTTTTTTTTAAATTCGCAAATAAATCAACAACACTTTTGATATGGGGTGTCATACGCCCAGGTTTCCCTTGACATTTTTATGGATGCCATTTTTGATGGGCAAATCCTGGACGTATGACAGCCCTGCCATTGGCACTCTCAGTATTTAGTTGGTGGGGGTGTAGCGGGAATTGTGTCAGAAGTACTTTTGAATAGGTAATAATAATAATAATAATAATAATAATAATACAATAATTTATTCTTCATATGCCACCCATCTGACTGGGTTGCCCCAGCCACTCTGGGCAGCTTCCAACAAATTAAAACACAGTAAGACATCAAACATGAAAAACTTCCCTATATAGGGCTGCCTTCAGATGTCTTCTAAAGGTTGTATAGTTACTTATTTCCTTGACGTCTGATGGGAGGGCGTTCCACAGGGCAGGCGCCACCACCGAGAAGGCCCTCTGCCTGGTTCCCTGTAACCTCACTTCTCGCAGGGAGGGAGCCGCCAGAAGGCCCTCGGAGCTGGACCTCAGTGTCCAGATTGAACGATGGGGGTGGAGACGATCCTTCAGGTAAGTTGGAGTCTGGTATTGCCACCCACACAGGTTCTTGGAGGAGTGTGCTCCTCATGTGTTTTCTAGTTTAGGTGTTCATGGGCCAGAACTCACATCATCAGAAATGTGGCGGTCACCGAAGCGTGTATGTACATCTGTATCTGCCTGTATACATATCTCATGAATACAGAGAAAGGAAAGGTTTTTGTCCCCCTTGTAACAAAGTGGTGCCGAAAGGCCAGGAAGCAGGAGCAACAGACCCTTTGAGTGTCCCGATTTCCAAGGACAGCCCCAAATTTACAGAAGCTGTCCCGGTTTCTGATATGATCCCGGAATGTCCTGCTTTTCCTTAGGACGTCCCTATTTTCATCGGGGAAATGTTGGAGGTTATGGAGCAACAGCAGTAGGTGTGTCACGTGGAACGCAAAGTTCTATGTGCAATACTATGTGTTTAGAGTGGTTGTACAAAGTCCCTCAGACGTCCTCATCTGTCCTCCGATGGGTGGCTAGCTTGAGGTCTCCCCGTTTCACCAGTACAGTTTCTTCTGCCAGAGAGATGAATATTTGAGTTTCTTGAGCTGTTTAGCCATGGTTAAATTTTGTTATTCTGTATTTCTTTTGATGAAGTCCATTCCTTGAAGAAACTGTACCGGTGAAACGGGGAGACCTCAAGCTAGCCACTCGTCAGAGGACAGACGAGGACGTCTGAGGGACTTTGTACAACCACTCTGAACACATAGTATTGCACATAGAGCTTTGCACTTTAAGAGCTGATTATTGGAACTTTGGGACCCAGGTGGCGCTCTGGGTTAAACCACAGAGCCTAGGGCTTGCTGATCAGAAGGTCGGCGGTTCGAATCCCTGCGACGGGGTGAGCTCCTGTTGCTCGGTCCCAGCTCCTGCTCACCTAGCAGTTCGAAAGCACGTCAAAGTGCAAGTAGATAAATAGGAACCGCTCTGGCGGGAAGGTAAACGGTGTTTCCGTGCGCTGCTCTGGTTCGCCAGAAGCGGCTTAGTCATGCTGGCCACATGACCCGGAAGCTGTACGCCGGCTCTTGGCCAATAAAGCGAGATGAGTGCCGCAACCCCAGAGTCGGACACGACTGGACCTAATGGTCAGGGGGTCCCTTTACCTTTACTATTGGAACTTTGCACTTTAAGAGCTGATTATTTGGAAAGTATGCTATAGGCTATGCCTTTAAGGCGATACCTGTGTACATGTATTATATGATGTTACTGTCAGTCTTTTTGTTGTTGTTCAGTCGTTCAGTCGTGTCCGACTCTTCGTGACCCCATGGACCAGAGCACGCCAGGCACGCCTATCCTTCACTGCCTCTCGCAGTTTGGCCAAACTCATGTTAGTAGCTTCGAGAACACTGTCCAACCATCTCATCCTCTGCCGTCCCCTTCTCCTTGTGCCCTCCATCAGGGTCTTTTCTAGGGAGTCTTCTCTTCTCATGAGGTGGCCAAAGTATTGGAGCGTCAGCTTCAGGATCTGTCCTTCCAGTGAGCACTCAGGGCTGATTTCCTTAAGAATGGATAGGTTTGATCTTCTGTTGTAGGTATAATATATTTTCATATTCATATCTCACCGGGTCTGCAGCAGTCGAACCGTGCTGGCTAGGCTCCACCACAAGAATCTTCTTCTTCTTCTTCTTCTTCTTCTTCTTCTTCTTCTTCTTCTTCTTCTTCTTCTTCTTCTTCTTCTTCCTGCCTCCCCCCCCCCACTCCAAAGTGAGTAATTGAATGAAAGAGGCAGTCGGTGCTGGTGCGGAGAGCTGACTTCCAGCCCAACATCATTAGGAGAGCTGCACACAATGGGGGATGACAGGGAGATCCGAGTGTCCAATTTCTCTCTTGAACTCTCTAAACAGGAGGCTCCAGTCAGGGAAGTCCCCTGCCCCCCCCGCCCATCCCCCCCTTCCCTTCCCTGACAGTTTCTTTATTAATTAACAGAGTTGGCCAGAGGACGGAAACAGAGGACAATAATCAACACAGATGGGGCCACAGACCTATTTTTAATAATGTGCATTGCATCCATCCTAATTGGGAAAGAAACACTGACCTGATTGGAATGGCTGGGCGGGAGCCCCTTGGGCTCTCTTTCTTTCTTTCTTTCCTTCTTTCTTTCTTTCTTTCTTTCTTTCTTTCTTTCTTTCTTTCTTTCTTTCTTTCTTTCTTTCTCCCTGTACTCCAATTTTTTAGTTTGGTGTAAAAAGTCTGACTCGGCGGGGGACAGAGGGGCTGTACGAAAGACAAAACCAGAGCCTTTAAGGGGCAAACGTTGAGAGCGGAAGGGGGGGGGCAAACCAGGCAGAGGAGCTGGGCATGGAGTTGAGGTCGGGGGTGGGGTGGGTGGATCGCCTCATTTAGTGGCAGTATCACAAAAGGAGAGGCGGAAGAGCCCAGCTGCTACCTGGGGAGATGTGTACACGGCCTAGCAGGAAGCCGGGGGGGGGGGAGAGGGGGAAGGCAGAGAGGGGTGTACGTGTTTGAGTGTGTGCAAGAGAGCAGGGAATCTCATCGCAAGGGCCAAGCTGCCCGCTGAGCAATTATTACAACCCATGCTACTGTAGCACTTGGCAGCCTTCATAGAAAGGCAAGCACTAGGATCTATACCAGTTAATTTTTTTTTCTTATTTTTTTTTTTTTTAAGACATATTAATGGCAGGTCTGGCAGTGTCCAAAATAGCAGGTGTGTGTGTGTGTGTGTGTGTGTGTGTGTGTGTGTGTGTGTGTGTGTTACAGGTAGGTAGCCTGTTTAGCCTGGAGAAGAGAAGGTTAAGGGGTGATATGATAGCCGTTCAAATATATAAAAGGATGTCATATAGAGGAAGGAGAAAAGTTGCTTTCTGCTGCTCCTGAGAAGAGGACACGGAGCAATGGATTCAAACTACAAGAAAGAAGATTCCACCTAAACATTAGGAAGAATTTCTTGACAGTAAGAGCTGTTCGACAGTGGAATTTGCTGCCAAGGAGTGTGGTGGAGTCTCCTTCTTTGGAGGTCTTTAAGCAGAGGCTTGACAGCCACCTGTCAGGAATGCTTTCATAGTGTTTCCTGCAGGGGGTTGGACTGGATGGCCCTTGTGGTCTCTTCCAACTCTATGATTCTAGCCGTGTTGGTCTGCCGTAGTCAAAACAAAATAAAAAATTCCTTCCAGTAGCACCTTAGAGACCAACTAAGTTTTTTCTTGGTTTCTTTCTTCTTCAGAGTGTGTGTGTGACAGAATGAGAAGCAACAGCATAGCTATGGGGGGTGGTAGGATATGGTAGGCTTGACTCATCTCGGAGTTTTGCTGCCATCCAGTCTGCCCAAGATTTTCGCCTGTCTTCATCCCCTGCCCATTGGCTCAGTAGAGGCCATGCAGGAGAAATGTTGGAGGGTATGGTAAAGGTAAAGGGACCCCTGACCATTAGCTCCAGTCGCGGACAACTCTGGGGCTGTGGCGCTCATCTCGCTTTATTGGCCGAGGGAGCTGGCGTACAGCTTCCGGGTCATGTGGCCAGCATGACAAAGCCGCTTCTGGCGAACCAGAGCAGTGCATGGAAACGCCTTTTACCTTCCCGCTGCAGCGGTACCTATTTATCTACTCGCACTTTGATGTGCTTTCGAACTGCTAGGTGGGCAGGGGCTGGGACCGAGCAACGGGAGCTCACTCCGTCGCGGGGATTCGAACCACCAACCTTCTGATCGGCAAGCCCTAGGCTCAGTGGTTTAACCCACAGCACCACCCGCGTCCTTAGGGTATGGTAGGACATCCCTATTTTCATTGGAGAAATGCTGGAGGGTATGGAGTTATGCGACCCCCTGAGCCAAGGAGATAAGTAACTCTACAGCCTTTAGAAGACACCTGAAGGCAGTCCTGCACAGGGAAGTGTTTTTAATGTATAATGTTTTATTATGCTTTTATATATGTTGGAAGCCGCCCTGTCAGATAGGTGTGGTATAAATAATAAAATTATTATTAGTAATATTATGGAATAGGACATCCTTATTTTCTTCGGAGAAATGAAATTTTCAACATGTTTGTGGGAGGTGGGGTATTGATTTTATTTGTTTTTCTTCTTGTTTTTCTTATTTATTGTGTTTTTTTAATTTTGCATTTTTATGCTGTGAAGAAGAAGAAGAAGAAGAGTTTGGATTTGATATCCCGCTTTATCACTACCCGAAGGAGTTTCAAAGCGGCTAACATTCTCCTTTCCCTTCCTCCCCCCACAACGAACACTCTGTGAGGTGAGTGGGGCTGAGAGACTTCAGAGAAGTGTGACTAGCCCAAGGTCACCCAGCAGCTGCATGTGGAGGAGAGGGGAATCAAACCCGGTTCACCAGATTACGAGTCTACCACTCTTAACCACTACACCACACTGGCTCTGAGATCTTCAGACGAAGGGCAATATACAAATTTAACAAACGAACAAACATCATTAGAAGTACTTTGCGCGAGTCCCATTCTGAGGCATGGAAGTTCTCTACCCACTCTGGCCTTGCCATTTCCCATCCTTTCCACCCATGGGAGGCAAGAGCGAGTGTCTGCGGCCTCAGTTATACCCTCCACCCACAGACGACAAGGATGGCAGAAGAATCAGAGGGAACGACCACGGAGCCACGTCATGTCACGTTTACCTCGAGGAACTTGCCAGTGCACCATATAAATCAAGGGCAACACTAACTAATTTCCTGGGCCGTTCACGATGAAAACACCACATTTCATGGCTTGTTGCCTATTCATAGAAAGCTCCCATTAAAACTTGGCAGATTATTGATACAATTTAAACAAACGGCGATAAAAATTGTGCGATATTCGGAGGCCAACAAAACGAAGCACTGAATATTGAATATGTCACTGGTATATGTGGTAACGGAAAGAAGGCAAGCCTCCATGGTTTTCTCCTGCCTTTCCCTCTCCACCCAGGAGTATGCCAGGCGGCCTATAAGCTCTTGGCCGGTGTGTGTGTGTGTGTGTGTGTGTGTGTGTGACCCTTCAACTGAAATAATTCTAATTCAATTTAATGGAATATCAGCAGAGCACAGTGCTCCTTGCCTTCTTCCCAGAACAGCCATCCATGTTTCCATACCCTCCAGCATTTCTCCTATGAAAATAGGGGTGTCCTAAGGAAAAGCAAGACCCCAAGTGGCTCTGTGGGTTAAACACCACAGAGCCCAGAGCTTGCTGATAAGAAGGTCGGCGGTTCGAATCCCTGCGACGGGGTGAGCTCCCGTTGCTCGGTCCCAGCTCCTGCCCACCTAGCAGTTCGAAAGCCCGTCAAAGTGCAAGTAGATAAATAGGTACCACTCCGGAGGGAAGGTAAACAGCGTTTCCGTGCACTGCTCTGGTTCGCCAGAAACGGCTTAGTCATGCTGGCCACATGACCTGGAAGCTGTACGCCGGCTCCCTAGGCCAGTAAAGCGAGATGAGCGCCGCAACCCCAGAGTCGGACACGACTGGACCTAATGGTCAGGGGTCCCTTTACCTTTAAGGAAAAGCAGGACTTTCCGGGATCATATCAGAAACCGGGACATCTTCTGTAAATCTGTCCCTGGAAAATAGAGACCTTTGGAGGGTCTGCCGCCTGCCTGCCTGCCTCATGTACCTGTATGGCTTTGCCTCCTTTGCTCTGTCTTGCTTCTCCCTTGTAGAAATTTGCTTTATATGCAGAGAGTTCCTGGTTCAATGCCTGGCATTTCCAGGTACGACTAGGAATGTGCCCTGCCTGAACCCCCTGCAGACAATACTGAGCTAGATGGACTAATGGTCTGCTACAATATCAGGCAGCTTCCTATTCCCCAATGTCAATCTTCACCAGTCCCACACAATTGGCATCATCATCCTGTCCCTTCTGCCACGGTCATCCAGCTGAAGTCCTTTCCCACTGCCGAAGACTGAAGCAATGGCTTTGGTACCCTGCCATTGGACAAATGGCAGGGACACTTTCGATGTTAAACCAGTGATGAAGAACTACTTTTAGCATGCCCTAATGTGGACGGGGGTGGCGCTGTGGGTTAAACCACAGAGCTTAGGACTTGCCGATCAGAAGGTCGGCGGTTTGAATCTCTGCGATCGGGTGAGCTCCCGTTGCTCGGTCCCTGCTCCTGCCAACCTAGCCGTTCGAAAGCACGTCAAAGTGCAAGTAGATAAATAGGTACCGCTGCAGCGTGAAAGTAGACGGCGTTTCTGTGTGCTGCTCTGGTTCGCCAGAAGCGGCTTAGTCATGTTGGTCACATGACCTGGAAGCTGTACGCCGGCTCCCATGGCCAATAATGCGAGATGAGCGCCGCAACCCGAGTAGGTCGTGACTGGACCTAATGGTCAGGGGTCCCTTTACCTTTTAACGTGGAGGCTGAGGGACAGTGCTTTTCTGGAGAGGAAGTTTTGGTTGCCAGATAACTTATTGGAAACTCTCCTGCCCTGCTTTTCTCATCGGTTTGATGCGCAGAGCATCAGGCGGAGAAGCGGCTCGCAACGGGGGGATACGCATTATCACCCAATGATGCCTTCACATCAAGCTGCTGTCGGAAGTCAGTCACAATGATGAGCTGAAAGGCTGGCAAGCTTTGCTGAAACATCTCCGACAGGAAACAGGAGTGAGGAATCGGAGGGAAATGGAACGGATGATATATCAGATGGACCACTGGATAGTTCAGTTGGTTAGAACGTGGTGCTGATAATACCAAGGCCAAGGTCGCAGGTTCGATCCCCGTATGGGACAGCGGCATATTCCTGCATTGCAGGGGGTTGGACTGGATCAGGTTTCCCTATGCTTGCATCTTTAGCTCCTTGTTGGACTACAACTCCCATCATCCCTAGCCAGCAGGACCAGTGTTCAGGGATGATGGGAGTTGTAGTCCAAAAACAACTGGAGATCTGAGTTTGGGAGACCCTGGACTAGATGACCCTCAGGGTCCCTTCCAACGTCATGATGCTATGATTCTACTTCACCTCCAGTTTTTTTTGAACCAGCAAAGATTCAAAATAGGAGCAAAATTGGCGATGCTTTGAAACATCAAGGAGTTTAGGCCTGCTTTGTCCTTTTGAAGGACAGCGGATCACTGTGCCTGCCGCCTGCAACATTCAAACAAAGGCTTTTAAGAAGGTGAGGAGGCCAGAAAGCTGGATTGACCACCTGGGTTTGAAAAAGGTAATTGGCCAGCAGGGAGCACCATAACCTTTGTTTTTGCTCAGCGCTTCTCACTTGACTGGGCAAAGGCAAATACGCAGCAGCGTTGTGTGTGCAAACACCCACAGAGTGTGTGCCTGCAAAATAAGTCCAGCTCATCTCTTCAACCACTGAGCTCTCAAGCACCCAAACGTGCGACCAAAGGAAGGCATGAAGTATGTTCACTCTCAGAGGAGCTAAAAATAGGGCTGCGGTCAATTATAACACTGGTTCGTCTTTAGCTCTGTCCTGAAGTTGTTTGGATACCGCTAGCTAGATCGGACCGAATTTTTATGGCTCTAGCACAAAACTTGGCTACCTTTGCTGTCACACTATCGTTAATATCTGAAAGAAGCCACTCTATATAGAAATTGTCCGAACGTCCTGGTAGCTCAGTCAGCATCGCGTGGATAAGCTCGCCTCGCATCTCCTCGTAGAGGCAGCATCGCAAAAGTATGTGGTCAGTAGTTTCCACCTCTCCAGATCCGTACAGGTAGTATCTCTCGCACAATGGGGTCCGTTTGTACTTCCCTTGGAGAACTGCGGAAGGCATTGTGTGATTACGTGCTAGAGTAAATGCTCTTCTATGAGAGGGTATTTCTAGTCGGAATAAATATCTGACTGGGCGGGACAGGTATCTCCTTTCCTCCTGAATTAGGAAGTAAGGTACTTTACTCAGATCCTTCTGTCTTTCTATGTCTGTCAACCTCTGTTTAACAAGAAGAAGTGTCAATGTCTATAACTTATCTTTCTTTAGTTATAATTATGTACATTGCTAGTGGAGAGTGGCAATAGGGAAGTCAGCTATATATATATATATATATAATGTTTGTAACTTAGTTTCTTTTTCCAAAAGGAACGGTTAATGAAATTTTGATAATATTAGGATATGTATTACTAATAATAATCTTGATTTGTCTATGAAATTATAAGTTTATGTGTGAAGATTATATTGTAAAAATTATAAGAATGATGTATTTTATTCTTAGTCTGTAGATCTGTGTATTAGTTTGTATGTTTGTATGTTTATTTTTATGTATGCAAAATTTAAAAAAAACAACCTCTGTTTAACAATGATCTTTGCTGAATTAAAATCACGTGACGTGAGGCTAGATGGATGGAGGCCTATACGTGCCATCTTCTTTACTATGGCCTTGCTCCAACGGGATTGACAGTTATCTTTTAATAGTAGTGAAGTTAGGTCCTGTGGGTTACATATGGCACATATAGGAGACCAGGCCTGCTCTGTTGTCCAGTCTGGTTATATCTCACGGCATCAAACAGGTAGCTGTTTTATTATTTCTAAGGTTTCAGTAATTGCTGGACAGATAGAAACTGAGCCAAGGCCCTGCCTCAATCCTGAGCCACAATATAGAGAAGGAAGGCAAATATGTTGGCATTATCACCCACAAAGTAATGATATTTCCTAGGGGGACAGGGGCTGGGTAGGGGACTCCCTGGTCTTGAATGGGGTAACTGTGCCCCTAAAGGATTAAATCAGAACCAGTGAAGGCGGTGAAAGTCCTGTGTGAATGTCTGGAGGCGGTTGGAGGATGGATGGTGGTTAACAGATTTGGGTAGAATCTCGCTTTACTGGCCGATGGGCGCTCATCTCGCTTTACTGGCCGATGGAGCCAGCGTACAGCTTCTGTGTCATGTGGCCAGCATGACAAAGCCGCTTCTGGTGAACCAGAGCAGCGCACAGAAACGCCGTTTACCTTCCCGCTGGAGCGGTACCTATTTATCTACTTGCACTTTGATGCGCTTTCGAACTGCTAGGTTGGCAGGAGCAGGGACCGAGCAACGGGAGCTCACCCCGTCACGGGGATTTGAACCGCCGACCTTCTGATCGGCAAGCCCTAGGCTCTGTGGTTTAGACCACAGCACCACCCGCGTCCCACCTTTGAGCTTAGATGCCAGTCTTTTCCCTGTCTTGGCATGTACTTTAATCAAAAAGAGATCCTGATCTACCTACACAAAACAGAATAAAATTATAGATAGTAGTCCAATATGACAATGATTAATTACAAACACCAAGATGGCATCTCAGTAGTAAAAAGCTTGAAACTGCATGATTCTCCCAAAAGCCCCAACGACGGTAGAACTTACATTACCCAAACATCCCCCACCTGCGGTAAGTACTTTTTCTGCAAAAGTGCAGGAGGAAACGGAGCCCGTTCAAAACAAAACGTTGTGTGACTACATGACATGTTCAAATTGATCTATATCTCTTGAAGAAGTTATAAAAAGGCATGAGGTGCGGGAAAGCAGGTCTTAAATCAAGGAGGTTGAATCACTAAGTTTCGGAGCAAAGACAAAAATAGTATAAGAACTCCAAGCCTTAATCATATAATAATAAATTGTACAGTACAGGACATCCAGATATTAAACTCTATATCTAAAGCATTATTTAAAGGCGCCCTCCCAGCCAAAATGATTTTGTTAAAGTCCAATATATTTTTGGATCACAAATGGAACAATGTAAGAACTATCGACCATAAGCAATTCACACCTAAAAATATTGAATTGAATTGTGAATATAGTTCACAATGACAATATAAAATATGGTTGTGTTTAATGGTATGTTTAAAACAGGGGTGTCCATGGAAGACAAGATTTGGTTCAGACCTTGTTTTGGTGCTTTGCATAGTGGAGTGATTTGGTGCTGACTGCTTTGGAGACCCACTTTCCATTGAGTCAGAATTTTGGTGAACCTTCATGTCTCCACATTTAAGATCATGAGGGAAAACAGACCCTCTAAGCACCCCTATTTTTTTTAGAGACAGTCCTAGATTTACAGAAGCCATCCCGGTTTCTGATTTGATCCCAGAATGTCTGTATTTCCGCCCCTATTTTTCTTGGAGAAAAGTTGGAGGGTATGGAGTTATGCGACCCGCAAACCAAGGAGATAAGCAACTATGCAACCTTTAGAAGACATCTGAAGGCAGCTAGTATAGGGAAGTTTTTTTAAAAAAATGTTTATTGTTTTATTATGTTTTTATTTATGCTGGAAACTGCCCAGAGTGGCTGGGCCAACCCAGTCAGATGGGCGGGGCATAATTATTAAAATCATCATCTTTCTTTATCGTCATCATCAAGATGGAATAGGGCAGTGGTGGCTAACCTTGACACCTCCAGATGTTTTGGAACTACAACTCCCATCATCCCTGACTAA
>JAWWNH010000356.1:0-56303 GCA_034641385.1 Darevskia mixta | reverse complement strand
GGTGTGTTTTCTATGCATTTCGACCTGAAAGAAGCATGTTAGGATGTACTTGGCTTTCCTAACGTTCAGTTTGGCTTATTTGCGTGATTTTGCATTAACAGCTCAAATACACCTAACTTTGCAAATGAACACGATAGAAACTTGTTGGTGTGTTTTCTATGCATTTCGACCTGAAAGAAGCATTTTAGGATGTACTTGGCTTTCCTAACGTTCAGTTTGGCTTATTTGCGTGATTTGGCATTAACAGCTCAAATACACCTAACTTTGCAAATGAACACGATAGAAACTTGTTGGTGTGTTTTCTATGCATTTCGACCTGAAAGAAGCATGTTAGGATGTACTTGGCTTTCCTAACGTTCAGTTTGGCTTATTTGCGTGATTTTGTATTAACAGCTCAAATACACCTAACTTTGCAAATGAACACGATAGAAACTTGTTGGTGTGTTTTCTATGCATTTCGACCTGAAAGAAGCATTTTAGGATGTACTTGGCTTTCCTAACGTTCAGTTTGGCTTATTTGCGTGATTTTGCATTAACAGCTCAAATACACCTAACTTTGCAAATGAACAAGATGGAAACTTGTTGGTGTGTTTTCTATGCATTTCGACCTGAAAGAAGCTAGTTCGGATGTACTTGGCTTTCCTAACGTTCAGTTTGGCTTATATGCGTGATTTTGCATTAACAGCTCAAATACACCTAACTTTGCAAATGAACACGATAGAAACTTGTTGGTTTGTTTTCTATGCATTTCGACCTGAAAGAAGCATGTTAGGATGTACTTGGCTTTCCTAACGTTCAGTTTGGCTTATTTGCGTGATTTGGCATTAACAGCTCAAATACACCTAACTTTGCAAATGAACACGAAAGAAACTTGTTGGTGTGTTTTCTATGCATTTCGACCTGAAAGAAGCATGTTAGGATGTACTTGGCTTTCCTAACGTTCAGTTTGGCTTATTTGCGTGATTTGGCATTAACAGCTCAAATACACCTAACTTTGCAAATGTACACGATAGAAACTTGTTGGTGTGTTTTCTATGCATTTCGACCTGAAAGAATCATTTTAGGATGTACTTGGCTTTCCTAACGTTCAGTTTGGCTTATTTGCGTGATTTGGCATTAACAGCTCAAATACACCTAACTTTGCAAATGAACACGATAGAAACTTGTTGGTGTGTTTTCTATGCATTTCGACCTGAAAGAAGCATGTTAGGATGTACTTGGCTTTCCTAACGTTCAGTTTGGCTTATTTGCGTGATTTTGCATTAACAGCTCAAATACACCTAACTTTGCAAATGAACGCGATAGAAACTTGTTGGTGTGTTTTCTATGCATTTCGACCTGAAAGAAGCATTTTAGGATGTACTTGGCTTTCCTTACGTTCAGTTTGGCTTATTTGCGTGATTTGGCATTAACAGCTCAAATACACCTAACTTTGCAAATGAACACGATAGAAACTTGTTGGTGTGTTTTCTATGCATTTCGACCTGAAAGAAGCATGTTAGGATGTACTTGGCTTTCCTAACGTTCAGTTTGGCTTATTTGCGTGATTTTGCATTAACAGCTCAAATACACCTAACTTTGCAAATGAACACGATAGAAACTTGTTGGTGTGTTTTCTATGCATTTCGACCTGAAAGAAGCATGTTAGGATGTACTTGGCTTTCCTAACGTTCAGTTTGGCTTATTTGCGTGATTTTGCATTAACAGCTCAAATACACCTAACTTTGCAAATGAACACGATAGAAACTTGTTGGTGTGTTTTCTATGCATTTCGACCTGAAAGAAGCATGTTAGGATGTACTTGGCTTTCCTAACGTTCAGTTTGGCTTATTTGCGTGATTTTGAATTAACAGCTCAAATACACCTAACTTTGCAAATGAACGCGATAGAAACTTGTTGGTGTGTTTTCTATGCATTTCGACCTGAAAGAAGCATTTTAGGATGTACTTGGCTTTCCTTACGTTCAGTTTGGCTTATTTGCGTGATTTGGCATTAACAGCTCAAATACACCTAACTTTGCAAATGAACACGATAGAAACTTGTTGGTGTGTTTTCTATGCATTTCGACCTGAAAGAAGCATGTTAGGATGTACTTGGCTTTCCTAACGTTCAGTTTGGCTTATTTGCGTGATTTTGCATTAACAGCTCAAATACACCTAACTTTGCAAATGAACACGATAGAAACTTGTTGGTGTGTTTTCTATGCATTTCGACCTGAAAGAAGCATTTTAGGATGTACTTGGCTTTCCTAACGTTCAGTTTGGCTTATTTGCGTGATTTGGCATTAACAGCTCAAATACACCTAACTTTGCAAATGAACACGATAGAAACTTGTTGGTGTGTTTTCTATGCATTTCGACCTGAAAGAAGCATGTTAGGATGTACTTGGCTTTCCTAACGTTCAGTTTGGCTTATTTGCGTGATTTTGTATTAACAGCTCAAATACACCTAACTTTGCAAATGAACACGATAGAAACTTGTTGGTGTGTTTTCTATGCATTTCGACCTGAAAGAAGCATTTTAGGATGTACTTGGCTTTCCTAACGTTCAGTTTGGCTTATTTGCGTGATTTTGCATTAACAGCTCAAATACACCTAACTTTGCAAATGAACAAGATGGAAACTTGTTGGTGTGTTTTCTATGCATTTCGACCTGAAAGAAGCTAGTTCGGATGTACTTGGCTTTCCTAACGTTCAGTTTGGCTTATATGCGTGATTTTGCATTAACAGCTCAAATACACCTAACTTTGCAAATGAACACGATAGAAACTTGTTGGTTTGTTTTCTATGCATTTCGACCTGAAAGAAGCATGTTAGGATGTACTTGGCTTTCCTAACGTTCAGTTTGGCTTATTTGCGTGATTTGGCATTAACAGCTCAAATACACCTAACTTTGCAAATGAACACGAAAGAAACTTGTTGGTGTGTTTTCTATGCATTTCGACCTGAAAGAAGCATGTTAGGATGTACTTGGCTTTCCTAACGTTCAGTTTGGCTTATTTGCGTGATTTGGCATTACAGCTCAAATACACCTAACTTTGCAAATGTACACGATAGAAACTTGTTGGTGTGTTTTCTATGCATTTCGACCTGAAAGAATCATTTTAGGATGTACTTGGCTTTCCTAACGTTCAGTTTGGCTTATTTGCGTGATTTGGCATTAACAGCTCAAATACACCTAACTTTGCAAATGAACACGATAGAAACTTGTTGGTGTGTTTTCTATGCATTTCGACCTGAAAGAAGCATGTTAGGATGTACTTGGCTTTCCTAACGTTCAGTTTGGCTTATTTGCGTGATTTTGCATTAACAGCTCAAATACACCTAACTTTGCAAATGAACACGATGGAAACTTGTTGGTTTGTTTTCTATGCATTTCGACCTGAAAGAAGCATGTTAGGATGTACTTGGCTTTCCTAACGTTCAGTTTGGCTTATTTGCGTGATTTTGCATTAACAGCTGAAATACACCTAACTTTGCAAATGAACACGATAGAAACTTGTTGGTGTGTTTTCTATGCATTTCGACCTGAAAGAAGCATTTTAGGATGTACTTGGCTTTCCTAACGTTCAGTTTGGCTTATTTGCGTTATTTTGCATTAACAGCTCAAATACACCTAACTTTGCAAATGAACACGATGGAAACTTGTTGGTGTGTTTTCTATGCATTCCGACCTGAAAGAAGCATGTTAGGATGTACTTGGCTTTCCTAACGTTCAGTTTGGCTTATTTGCGTGATTTTGCATTAACAGCTCAAATACACCTAACTTTGCAAATGAACACGATAGAAACTTGTTGGTTTGTTTTCTATGCATTTCGACCTGAAAGAAGCATGTTAGGATGTACTTGGCTTTCCTAACGTTCAGTTTGGCTTATTTGCGTGATTTTGCATTAACAGCTGAAATACACCTAACTTTGCAAATGAACACGATAGAAACTTGTTGGTGTGTTTTCTATGCATTTCGACCTGAAAGAAGCTAGTTCGGATGTACTTGGCTTTCCTAACGTTCAGTTTGGCTTATTTGCGTTATTTTGCATTAACAGCTCAAATACACCTAACTTTGCAAATGAACACGATGGAAACTTGTTGGTGTGTTTTCTATGCATTCCGACCTGAAAGAAGCATGTTAGGATGTACTTGGCTTTCCTAACGTTCAGTTTGGCTTATTTGCGTGATTTTGCATTAACAGCTCAAATACACCTAACTTTGCAAATGAACACGATAGAAACTTGTTGGTTTGTTTTCTATGCATTTCGACCTGAAAGAAGCATTTTAGGATGTACTTGGCTTTCCTAACGTTCAGTTTGGCTTATTTGCGTGATTTTGCATTAACAGCTCAAATACACCTAACTTTGCAAATGAACACGATGGAAACTTGTTGGTGTGTTTTCTATGCATTTCGACCTGAAAGAAGCTAGTTCGGATGTACTTGGCTTTCCTAACGTTCAGGTTGGCTTATTTGCGTGATTTTGCATTAACAGCTCAAATACACCTAACTTTGCAAATGAACACGATGGAAACTTGTTGGTGTGTTTTCTATGCATTCCGACCTGAAAGAAGCATGTTAGGATGTACTTGGCTTTCCTAACGTTCAGTTTGGCTTATTTGCGTGATTTGGCATTAACAGCTCAAATACACCTAACTTTGCAAATGAACACGATAGAAACTTGTTGGTGTGTTTTCTATGCATTTCGACCTGAAAGAAGCATTTTAGGATGTACTTGGCTTTCCTTATGTTCAGTTTGGCTTATTTGCGTGATTTGGCATTAACAGCTCAAATACACCTAACTTTGCAAATGAACACGATAGAAACTTGTTGGTGTGTTTTCTATGCATTTCGACCTGAAAGAAGCATGTTAGGATGTACTTGGCTTTCCTAACGTTCAGTTTGGCTTATTTGCGTGATTTGGCATTAACAGCTCAAATACACCTAACTTTGCAAATGTACACGATAGAAACTTGTTGGTGTGTTTTCTATGCATTTCGACCTGAAAGAAGCATGTTAGGATGTACTTGGCTTTCCTAACGTTCAGTTTGGCTTATTTGCGTGATTTTGCATTAACAGCTCAAATACATCTAACTTTGCAAATGAACACGATAGAAACTTGTTGGTGTGTTTTCTATGCATTTCGACCTGAAAGAAGCATGTTAGGATGTACTTGGCTTTCCTAACGTTCAGTTTGGCTTATTTGCGTGATTTGGCATTAACAGCTCAAATACACCTAACTTTGCAAATGTACACGATAGAAACTTGTTGGTGTGTTTTCTATGCATTTCGACCTGAAAGAAGCATGTTAGGATGTACTTGGCTTTCCTAACGTTCAGTTTGGCTTATTTGCGTGATTTTGCATTAACAGCTGAAATACACCTAACTTCGCAAATGAACACGATAGAAACTTGTTGGTGTGTTTTCTATGCATTTCGACCTGAAAGAAGCATTTTAGGATGTACTTGGCTTTCCTAACGTTCAGTTTGGCTTATTTGCGTGATTTAGCATTAACAGCTCAAATACACCTAACTTTGCAAATGAACACGATGGAAACTTGTTGGTGTGTTTTCTATGCATTTCGACCTGAAAGAAGCTAGTTCGGATGTACTTGGCTTTCCTAACGTTCAGTTTGGCTTATTTGCGTGATTTGGCATTAACAGCTCAAATACACCTAACTTTGCAAATGAACACGATAGAAACTTGTTGGTGTGTTTTCTATGCATTTCGACCTGAAAGAAGCATTTTAGGATGTACTTGGCTTTCCTTATGTTCAGTTTGGCTTATTTGCGTGATTTGGCATTAACAGCTCAAATACACCTAACTTTGCAAATGAACACGATAGAAACTTGTTGGTGTGTTTTCTATGCATTTCGACCTGAAAGAAGCATGTTAGGATGTACTTGGCTTTCCTAACGTTCAGTTTGGCTTATTTGCGTGATTTTGCATTAACAGCTCAAATACACCTAACTTTGCAAATGAACACGATGGAAACTTGTTGGTGTGTTTTCTATGCATTTCGACCTGAAAGAAGGATGTTAGGATGTACTTGGCTTTCCTAACGTTCAGTTTGGCTTATTTGCGTAATTTTGCATTAACAGCTCAAATACACCTAACTTTGCAAATGAACACGATAGAAACTTGTTGGTGTGTTTTCTATGCATTTCGACCTGAAAGAAGCATTTTAGGATGTACTTGGCTTTCCTAACGTTCAGTTTGGCTTATTTGCGTGATTTTTCATTAACAGCTCAAATACACCTAACTTTGCAAATGAACACGATGGAAACTTGTTGGTGTGTTTTCTATGCATTTCGACCTAAAAGAAGATAGTTCGGATGTACTTGGCTTTCCTAACGTTCAGTTTTGCTTATTTGCGTGATTTGGCATTAACAGCTCAAATACACCTAACTTTTCAAATGAACACGATGGAAACTTGTTGGTGTGTTTTCTATGCATTCCGACCTGAAAGAAGCATGTTAGGATGTACTTGGCTTTCCTAACGTTCAGTTTGGCTTATTTGCGTCATTTGGCATTAACAGCTCAAATACACCTAACTTTGCAAATGAACACGATGGAAACTTGTTGGTGTGTTTTCTATGCATTTCGACCTGAAAGAAGCTAGTTCGGATGTACTTGGCTTTCCTAACGTTCAGTTTGGCTTCTATGCGTGATTTGGCATTAACAGCTCAAATACACCTAACTTTGCAAATGAACACGATAGAAACTTGTTGGTGTGTTTTCTATGCATTCCGACCTGAAAGAAGCATGTTAGGATGTACTTGGCTTTCCTAACGTTCAGTTTGGCTTATTTGCGTGATTTTGCATTAACAGCTCAAATACACCTAACTTTGCAAATGAACACGATAGAAACTTGTTTGTGTGTTTTCTGTGCATTTCGACCTGAAAGAAGCATTTTAGGATGTACTTGGCTTTCCTTACGTTCAGTTTGGCTTATTTGCGTGATTTGGCATTAACAGCTCAAATACACCTAACTTTGCAAATGAACACGATAGAAACTTGTTGGTGTGTTTTCTTTGCATTTCGACCTGAAAGAAGCATGTTAGGATGTACTTGGCTTTCCTAACGTTCAGTTTGGCTTATTTGCGTGTTTTGGCATTAACAGCTCAAATACACCTAACTTTGCAAATGTACACGATAGAAACTTGTTGGTGTGTTTTCTATGCATTTCGACCTGAAAGAATCATTTTAGGATGTACTTGGCTTTCCTAACGTTCAGTTTGGCTTATTTGCGTGATTTGGCATTAACAGCTCAAATACACCTAACTTTGCAAATGAACACGATGGAAACTTGTTGGTGTGTTTTCTTTGCATTTCGACCTGAAAGAAGCTAGTTCGGATGTACTTGGCTTTCCTAACATTCAGTTTGGCTTATATGCGTGATTTTGGATTAACAGCTCAAATACACCTAACTTTGCAAATGAACACGATAGAAACTTGTTGGTGTGTTTTCTATGCATTTCGACCTGAAAGAAGCATTTTAGGATGTACTTGGCTTTCCTAACGTTCAGTTCGGCTTATTTGCGTGATTCTGCATTAACAGCTCAAATACACCTAACTTTGCAAATGAACACGATAGAAACTTGTTGGTGTGTTTTCTATGCATTTCGACCTGAAAGAAGCATGTTAGGATGTACTTGGCTTTCCTAACGTTCAGTTTGGCTTATTTGCGTGATTTTGCATTAACAGCTCAAATACACCTAACTTTGCAAATGAACACGATGGAAACTTGTTGGTGTGTTTTCTATGCATTTCGACCTGAAAGAAGGATGTTAGGATGTACTTGGCTTTCCTAACGTTCAGTTTGGCTTATTTGCGTAATTTTGCATTAACAGCTCAAATACACCTAACTTTGCAAATGAACACGATAGAAACTTGTTGGTGTGTTTTCTATGCATTTCGACCTGAAAGAAGCATTTTAGGATGTACTTGGCTTTCCTAACGTTCAGTTTGGCTTATTTGCGTGATTTTTCATTAACAGCTCAAATACACCTAACTTTGCAAATGAACACGATGGAAACTTGTTGGTGTGTTTTCTATGCATTTCGACCTGAAAGAAGATAGTTCGGATGTACTTGGCTTTCCTAACGTTCAGTTTTGCTTATTTGCGTGATTTGGCATTAACAGCTCAAATACACCTAACTTTTCAAATGAACACGATGGAAACTTGTTGGTGTGTTTTCTATGCATTCCGACCTGAAAGAAGCATGTTAGGATGTACTTGGCTTTCCTAACGTTCAGTTTGGCTTATTTGCGTCATTTGGCATTAACAGCTCAAATACACCTAACTTTGCAAATGAACACGATGGAAACTTGTTGGTGTGTTTTCTATGCATTTCGACCTGAAAGAAGCTAGTTCGGATGTACTTGGCTTTCCTAACGTTCAGTTTGGCTTCTATGCGTGATTTGGCATTAACAGCTCAAATACACCTAACTTTGCAAATGAACACGATAGAAACTTGTTGGTGTGTTTTCTATGCATTCCGACCTGAAAGAAGCATGTTAGGATGTACTTGGCTTTCCTAACGTTCAGTTTGGCTTATTTGCGTGATTTTGCATTAACAGCTCAAATACACCTAACTTTGCAAATGAACACGATAGAAACTTGTTTGTGTGTTTTCTGTGCATTTCGACCTGAAAGAAGCATTTTAGGATGTACTTGGCTTTCCTTACGTTCAGTTTGGCTTATTTGCGTGATTTGGCATTAACAGCTCAAATACACCTAACTTTGCAAATGAACACGATAGAAACTTGTTGGTGTGTTTTCTATGCATTTCGACCTGAAAGAAGCATGTTAGGATGTACTTGGCTTTCCTAACGTTCAGTTTGGCTTATTTGCGTGATTTGGCATTAACAGCTCAAATACACCTAACTTTGCAAATGTACACGATAGAAACTTGTTGGTGTGTTTTCTATGCATTTCGACCTGAAAGAATCATTTTAGGATGTACTTGGCTTTCCTAACGTTCAGTTTGGCTTATTTGCGTGATTTGGCATTAACAGCTCAAATACACCTAACTTTGCAAATGAACACGATAGAAACTTGTTGGTGTGTTTTCTATGCATTTCGACCTGAAAGAAGCATTTTAGGATGTACTTGGCTTTCCTTACGTTCAGTTTGGCTTATTTGCGTGATTTGGCATTAACAGCTCAAATACACCTAACTTTGCAAATGAACACGATAGAAACTTGTTGGTGTGTTTTCTATGCATTTCGACCTGAAAGAAGCATTTTAGGATGTACTTGGCTTTCCTAACGTTCAGTTCGGCTTATTTGCGTGATTCTGCATTAACAGCTCAAATACACCTAACTTTGCAAATGAACACGATGGAAACTTGCTGGTGTGTTTTCTATGCATTTCGACCTGAAAGAAGCTAGTTCGGATGTACTTGGCTTTCCTAACATTCAGTTTGGCTTATATGCGTGATTTTGGATTAACAGCTCAAATACACCTAACTTTGCAAATGAACACGATAGAAACTTGTTGGTGTGTTTTCTATGCATTTCGACCTGAAAGAAGCATGTTAGGATGTACTTGGCTTTCCTAACGTTCAGTTTGGCTTATTTGCGTGATTTGGCATTAACAGCTCAAATACACCTAACTTTGCAAATGAACACGATAGAAACTTGTTGGTGTGTTTTCTATGCATTTCGACCTGAAAGAAGCATGTTAGGATGTACTTGGCTTTCCTAACGTTCAGTTTGGCTTATTTGAGTGATTTTGCATTAACAGCTCAAATACACCTAACTTTGCAAATGAACACGATAGAAACTTGTTGGTGTGTTTTCTATGCATTTCGACCTGAAAGAAGCATTTTAGGATGTACTTGGCTTTCCTTACGTTCAGTTTGGCTTATTTGCGTGATTTGGCATTAACAGCTCAAATACACCTAACTTTGCAAATGAACACGATAGAAACTTCTTGGTGTGTTTTCTATGCATTTCGACCTGAAAGAAGCATGTTAGGATGTACTTGGCTTTCCTAACGTTCAGTTTGGCTTATTTGCGTGATTTGGCATTAACAGCTCAAATACACCTAACTTTGCAAATGAACACGATAGAAACTTGTTGGTGTGTTTTCTATGCATTTCGACCTGAAAGAAGCATGTTAGGAATGTACTTTGGCTTTCCTAACGTTCAGTTTGGCTTATTTGCGTGATTTGGCATTAACAGCTCAAATACACCTAACTTTTCAAATGAACATGATGGAAACTTGTTGGTGTGTTTTCTATGCATTCCGACCTGAAAGAAGCATGTTAGGATGTACTTGGCTTTCCTAACGTTCAGTTTGGCTTATTTGCGTCATTTGGCATTAACAGCTCAAATACACCTAACTTTGCAAATGAACACGATGGAAACTTGTTGGTGTGTTTTCTATGCATTTCGACCTGAAAGAAGCTAGTTCGGATGTACTTGGCTTTCCTAACGTTCAGTTTGGCTTCTATGCGTGATTTGGCATTAACAGCTCAAATACACCTAACTTTGCAAATGAACACGATAGAAACTTGTTGGTGTGTTTTCTATGCATTCCGACCTGAAAGAAGCATGTTAGGATGTACTTGGCTTTCCTAACGTTCAGTTTGGCTTATTTGCGTGATTTTGCATTAACAGCTCAAATACACCTAACTTTGCAAATGAACACGATAGAAACTTGTTTGTGTGTTTTCTGTGCATTTCGACCTGAAAGAAGCATTTTAGGATGTACTTGGCTTTCCTTACGTTCAGTTTGGCTTATTTGCGTGATTTGGCATTAACAGCTCAAATACACCTAACTTTGCAAATGAACACGATAGAAACTTGTTGGTGTGTTTTCTATGCATTTCGACCTGAAAGAAGCATGTTAGGATGTACTTGGCTTTCCTAACGTTCAGTTTGGCTTATTTGCGTGATTTGGCATTAACAGCTCAAATACACCTAACTTTGCAAATGTACACGATAGAAACTTGTTGGTGTGTTTTCTATGCATTTCGACCTGAAAGAATCATTTTAGGATGTACTTGGCTTTCCTAACGTTCAGTTTGGCTTATTTGCGTGATTTGGCATTAACAGCTCAAATACACCTAACTTTGCAAATGAACACGATAGAAACTTGTTGGTGTGTTTTCTATGCATTTCGACCTGAAAGAAGCATTTTAGGATGTACTTGGCTTTCCTTACGTTCAGTTTGGCTTATTTGCGTGATTTGGCATTAACAGCTCAAATACACCTAACTTTGCAAATGAACACGATAGAAACTTGTTGGTGTGTTTTCTATGCATTTCGACCTGAAAGAAGCATTTTAGGATGTACTTGGCTTTCCTAACGTTCAGTTCGGCTTATTTGCGTGATTCTGCATTAACAGCTCAAATACACCTAACTTTGCAAATGAACACGATGGAAACTTGTTGGTGTGTTTTCTATGCATTTCGACCTGAAAGAAGCTAGTTCGGATGTACTTGGCTTTCCTAACATTCAGTTTGGCTTATATGCGTGATTTTGGATTAACAGCTCAAATACACCTAACTTTGCAAATGAACACGATAGAAACTTGTTGGTGTGTTTTCTATGCATTTCGACCTGAAAGAAGCATGTTAGGATGTACTTGGCTTTCCTAACGTTCAGTTTGGCTTATTTGCGTGATTTGGCATTAACAGCTCAAATACACCTAACTTTGCAAATGAACACGATAGAAACTTGTTGGTGTGTTTTCTATGCATTTCGACCTGAAAGAAGCATGTTAGGATGTACTTGGCTTTCCTAACGTTCAGTTTGGCTTATTTGAGTGATTTTGCATTAACAGCTCAAATACACCTAACTTTGCAAATGAACACGATAGAAACTTGTTGGTGTGTTTTCTATGCATTTCGACCTGAAAGAAGCATTTTAGGATGTACTTGGCTTTCCTTACGTTCAGTTTGGCTTATTTGCGTGATTTGGCATTAACAGCTCAAATACACCTAACTTTGCAAATGAACACGATAGAAACTTGTTGGTGTGTTTTCTATGCATTTCGACCTGAAAGAAGCATGTTAGGATGTACTTGGCTTTCCTAACGTTCAGTTTGGCTTATTTGCGTGATTTGGCATTAACAGCTCAAATACACCTAACTTTGCAAATGAACACGATAGAAACTTGTTGGTGTGTTTTCTATGCATTTCGACCTGAAAGAAGCATGTTAGGATGTACTTGGCTTTCCTAACGTTCAGTTTGGCTTATTTGCGTGATTTGGCATTAACAGCTCAAATACACCTAACTTTGCAAATGAACACGATAGAAACTTGTTGGTGTGTTTTCTATGCATTTCGACCTGAAAGAAGCATGTTAGGATGTACTTGGCTTTCCTAACGTTCAGTTTGGCTTATTTGCGTGATTTTGCATTAACAGCTCAAATACACCTAACTTTGCAAGTGAACACGATAGAAACTTGTTGGTGTCTTTTCTATGCATTTCGACCTGAAAGAAGCATTTTAGGATGTACTTGGCTTTCCTTACGTTCAGTTTGGCTTATTTGCGTGATTTGGCATTAACAGCTCAAATACACCTAACTTTGCAAATGAACACGATGGAAACTTGTTGGTGTGTTTTCTATGCATTTCGACCTGAAAGAAGCTAGTTCGGATGTACTTGGCTTTCCTAACGTTCAGTTTGGCTTATATGCGTGATTTTGGATTAACAGCTCAAATACACCTAACTTTGCATATGAACACGATAGAAACTTGTTGGTGTGTTTTCTATGCATTTCGACCTGAAAGAAGCATGTTAGGATGTACTTGGCTTTCCTAACGTTCAGTTTGGCTTATTTGCGTGATTTGGCATTAACAGCTCAAATACACCTAACTTTGCAAATGAACACGATAGAAACTTGTTGGTGTGTTTTCTATGCATTTCGACCTGAAAGAAGCATGTTAGGATGTACTTGGCTTTCCTAACGTTCAGTTTGGCTTATTTGCGTGATTTTGCATTAACAGCTCAAATACACCTAACTTTGCAAATGAACACGATAGAAACTTGTTTGTGTGTTTTCTATGCATTTCGACCTGAAAGAAGCATTTTAGGATGTACTTGGCTTTCCTTACGTTCAGTTTGGCTTATTTGCGTGATTTGGCATTAACAGCTCAAATACACCTAACTTTGCAAATGAACACGATAGAAACTTGTTGGTGTGTTTTCTATGCATTTCGACCTGAAAGAAGCATGTTAGGATGTACTTGGCTTTCCTAACGTTCAGTTTGGCTTATTTGCGTGATTTGGCATTAACAGCTCAAATACACCTAACTTTGCAAATGTAAACGATAGAAACTTGTTGGTGTGTTTTCTATGCATTTCGACCTGAAAGAATCATTTTAGGATGTACTTGGCTTTCCTAACGTTCAGTTTGGCTTATTTGCGTGATTTGGCATTAACAGCTCAAATACACCTAACTTTGCAAATGAACACGATAGAAACTTGTTGGTGTGTTTTCTATGCATTTCGACCTGAAAGAAGCATGTTAGGATGTACTTGGCTTTCCTAACGTTCAGTTTGGCTTATTTGCGTGATTTTGCATTAACAGCTCAAATACACCTAACTTTGCAAATGAACACGATAGAAACTTGTTTGTGTGTTTTCTATGCATTTCGACCTGAAAGAAGCATTTTAGGATGTACTTGGCTTTCCTTACGTTCAGTTTGGCTTATTTGCGTGATTTGGCATTAACAGCTCAAATACACCTAACTTTGCAAATGAACACGATAGAAACTTGTTGGTGTGTTTTCTATGCATTTCGACCTGAAAGAAGCATGTTAGGATGTACTTGGCTTTCCTAACGTTCAGTTTGGCTTATTTGCGTGATTTGGCATTAACAGCTCAAATACACCTAACTTTGCAAATGTACACGATAGAAACTTGTTGGTGTGTTTTCTATGCATTTCCACCTGAAAGAATCATTTTAGGATGTACTTGGCTTTCCTAACGTTCAGTTTGGCTTATTTGCGTGATTTGGCATTAACAGCTCAAATACACCTAACTTTGCAAATGAACACGATAGAAACTTGTTGGTGTGTTTTCTATGCATTTCGACCTGAAAGAAGCATGTTAGGATGTACTTGGCTTTCCTAACGTTCAGTTTGGCTTATTTGCGTGATTTTGCATTAACAGCTCAAATACACCTAACTTTGCAAATGAACACGATGGAAACTTGTTGGTGTGTTTTCTATGCATTTCGACCTGAAAGAAGGATGTTAGGATGTACTTGGCTTTCCTAACGTTCAGTTTGGCTTATTTGCGTGATTTTGCATTAACAGCTCAAATACACCTAACTTTGCAAATGAACACGATGGAAACTTGTTGGTGTGTTTTCTATGCATTTCGACCTGAAAGAAGATAGTTCGGATGTACTTGGCTTTCCTAACGTTCAGTTTGGCTTATTTGCGTGATTTGGCATTAACAGCTCAAATAAACCTAACTTTGCAAATGAACACGATGGAGACTTGTTGGTGTGTTTTCTATGCATTTCGACCTGAAAGAAGCATGTTAGGATGTACTTGGCTTTCCTAACGTTCAGTTCGGCTTATTTGCGTGATTTGGCATTAACAGCTCAAATACACCTAACTTTGCAAATGAACACGATAGAAACTTGTTGGTGTGTTTTCTATGCATTTCGACCTGAAAGAAGCTAGTTCGGATGTACTTGGCTTTCCTAACGTTCAGTTTGGCTTATTTGCGTGATTTGGCATTAACAGCTTAAATACACCTAACTTTGCAAATGAACACGATGGAAACTTGTTGGTGTGTTTTCTATGCATTTCGACCTGAAAGAAGCATTTTAGGATGTACTTGGCTTTCCTTACGTTCAGTTTGGCTTATTTGCGTGATTTGGCATTAACAGCTCAAATACACCTAACTTTGCAAATGAACACGATAGAAACTTGTTGGTGTGTTTTCTATGCATTTCGACCTGAAAGAAGCATTTTAGGATGTACTTGGCTTTCCTAACGTTCAGTTTGGCTTATTTGCGTGATTTTGCATTAACAGCTCAAATACACCTAACTTTGCAAATGAACACGATGGAAACTTGTTGGTGTGTTTTCTATGCATTTCGACCTGAAAGAAGCTAGTTCGGATGTACTTGGCTTTCCTAACGTTCAGTTTGGCTTATATGCGTGATTTTGCATTAACAGCTCAAATACACCTAACTTTGCAAATGAACACGATAGAAACTTGTTGGTGTGTTTTCTATGCATTTCGACCTGAAAGAAGCATGTTAGGATGTACTTGGCTTTCCTAACGTTCAGTTTGGCTTATTTGCGTGATTTGGCATTAACAGCTCAAATACACCAAACTTTGCAAATGAACACGATAGAAACTTGTTGGTGTGTTTTCTATGCATTTCGACCTGAAAGAAGCATGTTAGGATGTATTTGGCTTTCCTAACGTTCAGTTTGGCTTATTTGTGTGATTTTGCATTAACAGCTCAAATACACCTAACTTTGCAAATGAACACGATAGAAACTTGTTGGTGTGTTTTCTATGCATTTCGACCTGAAAGAAGCTAGTTCGGATGTACTTGGCTTTCCTAACGTTTAGTTTGGCTTATTTGCGTGATTTTGGATTAACAGCTCAAATACACCTAACTTTGCAAATGAACACGATAGAAACTTGTTGGTGTGTTTTCTATGCATTTCGACCTGAAAGAAGCATGTTAGGATGTACTTGGCTTTCCTAACGTTCAGTTTCGCTTATTTGCGTGATTTGGCATTAACAGCTCAAATACACCTAACTTTGCAAATGAACACGATAGAAACTTGTTGGTGTGTTTTCTATGCATTTCGACCTGAAAGAAGCATGTTAGGATGTACTTGGCTTTCCTAACGCTCAGTTTGGCTTATTTGCGTGATTTTGCATTAACAGCTCAAATACACCTAACTTTGCAAATGAACACGATGGAAACTTGTTGGTGTGTTTTCTATGCATTTCGACCTGAAAGAAGCTAGTTCGGATGTACTTGGCTTTCCTAACGTTCAGTTTGGCTTATATGCGTGATTTTGCATTAACAGCTCAAATACACCTAACTTTGCAAATGAACACGATAGAAACTTGTTGGTGTGTTTTCTATGCATTTCGACCTGAAAGAAGCATGTTAGGATGTACTTGGCTTTCCTAACGTTCAGTTTGGCTTATTTGCGTGATTTGGCATTAACAGCTCAAATACACCAAACTTTGCAAATGAACACGATAGAAACTTGTTGGTGTGTTTTCTATGCATTTCGACCTGAAAGAAGCATGTTAGGATGTATTTCGCTTTCCTAACGTTCAGTTTGGCTTATTTGTGTGATTTTGCATTAACAGCTCAAATACACCTAACTTTGCAAATGAACACGATAGAAACTTGTTGGTGTGTTTTCTATGCATTTCGACCTGAAAGAAGCATTTTAGGATGTACTTGGCTTTCCTTACGTTCAGTTTGGCTTATTTGCGTGATTTGGCATTAACAGCTCAAATACACCTAACTTTGCAAATGAACACGATAGAAACTTGTTGGTGTGTTTTCTATGCATTTCGACCTGAAAGAAGCATGTTAGGATGTACTTGGCTTTCCTAACGTTCAGTTTCGCTTATTTGCGTGATTTGGCATTAACAGCTCAAATACACCTAACTTTGCAAATGAACACGATAGAAACTTGTTGGTGTGTTTTCTATGCATTTCGACCTGAAAGAAGCATGTTAGGATGTACTTGGCTTTCCTAACGCTCAGTTTGGCTTATTTGCGTGATTTTGCATTAACAGCTCAAATACACCTAACTTTGCAAATGAACACGATAGAAACTTGTTGGTGTGTTTTCTATGCATTTCGACCTGAAAGAAGCATTTTAGGATGTACTTGGCTTTCCTAACGTTCAGTTTGGCTTATTTGCGTGATTTGGCATTAACAGCTCAAATACACCTAACTTTGCAAATGAACACGATAGAAACTTGTTGGTGTGTTTTCTATGCATTTCGACCTGAAAGAAGCATGTTAGGATGTACTTGGCTTTCCTAACGTTCAGTTTGGCTTATTTGCGTGATTTGGCATTAACAGCTCAAATACACCTAACTTTGCAAATGAACACGATAGAAACTTGTTGGTGTGTTTTCTATGCATTTCGACCTGAAAGAAGCATTTTAGGATGTACTTGGCTTTCCTAACGTTCAGTTTGGCTTATTTGCGTGATTTGGCATTAACAGCTCAAATACACCTAACTTTGCAAATGAACACGATGGAAACTTGTTGGTGTGTTTTCTATGCATTTCGACCTGAAAGAAGCTAGTTCGGATGTACTTGGCTTTCCTAACGTTCAGTTTGGCTTCTATGCGTGATTTTGCATTAACAGCTCAAATACACCTAACTTTGCAAATGAACACGATAGAAACTTGTTGGTGTGTTTTCTATGCATTTCGACCTGAAAGAAGCATGTTAGGATGTACTTGGCTTTCCTAACGTTCAGTTTGGCTTATTTGCGTGATTTGGCATTAACAGCTCAAATACACCTAACTTTGCAAATGAACACGATAGAAACTTGTGGGTGTGTTTTCTATGCATTTCGACCTGAAAGAAGCATGTTAGGATGTACTTGGCTTTCCTAACGTTCAGTTTGGCTTATTTGCGTGATTTTGCATTAACAGCTCAAATACACCTAACTTTGCAAATGAACACGATGGAAACTTGTTGGTGTGTTTTCTATGCATTTCGACCTGAAAGAAGCTAGTTCGGATGTACTTGGCTTTCCTAACGTTCAGTTTGGCTTATTTGCGTGATTTGGCATTAACAGCTCAAATACACCTAACTTTGCAAATGAACACGATAGAAACTTGTTGGTGTGTTTTCTATGCATTTCGACCTGAAAGAAGCATGTTAGGATGTAGTTGGCTTTCCTAACGTTCAGTTTGGCTTATTTGCGTGATTTTGCATTAACAGCTCAAATACACCTAACTTTGCAAATGAACACGATAGAAACTTGTTGGTGTGTTTTCTATTCATTTCGACCTGAAAGAATCATTTTAGGATGTACTTGGCTTTCCTAACGTTCAGTTTGGCTTATTTGCGTGATTTGGCATTAACAGCTCAAATACACCTAACTTTGCAAATGAACACGATGGAAACTTGTTGGTGTGTTTTCTATGCATTTCGACCTGAAAGAAGCTAGTTCGGATGTACTTGGCTTTCCTAACGTTCAGTTTGGCTTCTATGCGTGATTTTGCATTAACAGCTCAAATACACCTAACTTTGCAAATGAACACGATAGAAACTTGTTGGTGTGTTTTCTATGCATTTCGACCTGAAAGAAGCATGTTAGGATGTACTTGGCTTTCCTAACGTTCAGTTTGGCTTATTTGCGTGATTTTGCATTAACAGCTCAAATACACCTAACTTTGCAAATGAACACGATGGAAACTTGTTGGTGTGTTTTCTATGCATTTCGACCTGAAAGAAGCTAGTTCGGATGTACTTGGCTTTCCTAACGTTCAGTTTGGCTTATATGCGTGATTTTGCATTAACAGCTCAAATACACCTAACTTTGCAAATGAACACGATAGAAACTTGTTGGTGTGTTTTCTATGCATTTCGACCTGAAAGAAGCATGTTAGGATGTACTTGGCTTTCCTAACGTTCAGTTTGCCTTATTTGCGTGATTTGGCATTAACAGCTCAAATACACCTAACTTTGCAAATGTACACGATAGAAACTTGTTGGTGTGTTTTCTATGCATTTCCACCTGAAAGAATCATTTTAGGATGTACTTGGCTTTCCTAACGTTCAGTTTGGCTTATTTGCGTGATTTGGCATTAACAGCTCAAATACACCTAACTTTGCAAATGAACACGATAGAAACTTGTTGGTGTGTTTTCTATGCATTTCGACCTGAAAGAAGCATGTTAGGATGTAGTTGGCTTTCCTAACGTTCAGTTTGGCTTATTTGCGTGATTTTGCATTAACAGCTCAAATACACCTAACTTTGCAAATGAACACGATGGAAACTTGTTGGTGTGTTTTCTATGCATTTCGACCTGAAAGAAGATAGTTCGGATGTACTTGGCTTTCCTAACGTTCAGTTTGGCTTATTTGCGTGATTTGGCATTAACAGCTCAAATAAACCTAACTTTGCAAATGAACACGATGGAGACTTGTTGGTGTGTTTTCTATGCATTTCGACCTGAAAGAAGCATGTTAGGATGTACTTGGCTTTCCTAACGTTCAGTTCGGCTTATTTGCGTGATTTGGCATTAACAGCTCAAATACACCTAACTTTGCAAATGAACACGATAGAAACTTGTTGGTGTGTTTTCTATGCATTTCGACCTGAAAGAAGCTAGTTCGGATGTACTTGGCTTTCCTAACGTTCAGTTTGGCTTATTTGCGTGATTTGGCATTAACAGCTTAAATACACCTAACTTTGCAAATGAACACGATGGAAACTTGTTGGTGTGTTTTCTATGCATTTCGACCTGAAAGAAGCATTTTAGGATGTACTTGGCTTTCCTTACGTTCAGTTTGGCTTATTTGCGTGATTTGGCATTAACAGCTCAAATACACCTAACTTTGCAAATGAACACGATAGAAACTTGTTGGTGTGTTTTCTATGCATTTCGACCTGAAAGAAGCATTTTAGGATGTACTTGGCTTTCCTTACGTTCAGTTTGGCTTATTTGCGTGATTTGGCATTAACAGCTCAAATACACCTAACTTTGCAAATGAACACGATAGAAACTTGTTGGTGTGTTTTCTATGCATTTCGACCTGAAAGAAGCATGTTAGGATGTACTTGGCTTTCCTAACGTTCAGTTTCGCTTATTTGCGTGATTTGGCATTAACAGCTCAAATACACCTAACTTTGCAAATGAACACGATAGAAACTTGTTGGTGTGTTTTCTATGCATTTCGACCTGAAAGAAGCATGTTAGGATGTACTTGGCTTTCCTAACGCTCAGTTTGGCTTATTTGCGTGATTTTGCATTAACAGCTCAAATACACCTAACTTTGCAAATGAACACGATAGAAACTTGTTGGTGTGTTTTCTATGCATTTCGACCTGAAAGAAGCATTTTAGGATGTACTTGGCTTTCCTAACGTTCAGTTTGGCTTATTTGCGTGATTTGGCATTAACAGCTCAAATACACCTAACTTTGCAAATGAACACGATAGAAACTTGTTGGTGTGTTTTCTATGCATTTCGACCTGAAAGAAGCATGTTAGGATGTACTTGGCTTTCCTAACGTTCAGTTTGGCTTATTTGCGTGATTTGGCATTAACAGCTCAAATACACCTAACTTTGCAAATGAACACGATAGAAACTTGTTGGTGTGTTTTCTATGCATTTCGACCTGAAAGAAGCATTTTAGGATGTACTTGGCTTTCCTAACGTTCAGTTTGGCTTATTTGCGTGATTTGGCATTAACAGCTCAAATACACCTAACTTTGCAAATGAACACGATGGAAACTTGTTGGTGTGTTTTCTATGCATTTCGACCTGAAAGAAGCTAGTTCGGATGTACTTGGCTTTCCTAACGTTCAGTTTGGCTTCTATGCGTGATTTTGCATTAACAGCTCAAATACACCTAACTTTGCAAATGAACACGATAGAAACTTGTTGGTGTGTTTTCTATGCATTTCGACCTGAAAGAAGCATGTTAGGATGTACTTGGCTTTCCTAACGTTCAGTTTGGCTTATTTGCGTGATTTGGCATTAACAGCTCAAATACACCTAACTTTGCAAATGAACACGATAGAAACTTGTTGGTGTGTTTTCTATGCATTTCGACCTGAAAGAAGCATGTTAGGATGTACTTGGCTTTCCTAACGTTCAGTTTGGCTTATTTGCGTGATTTGGCATTAACAGCTCAAATACACCTAACTTTGCAAATGAACACGATAGAAACTTGTTGGTGTGTTTTCTATGCATTTCGACCTGAAAGAAGCATGTTAGGATGTACTTGGCTTTCCTAACGTTCAGTTTGGCTTATTTGAGTGATTTTGCATTAACAGCTCAAATACACCTAACTTTGCAAATGAACACGATAGAAACTTGTTGGTGTGTTTTCTATGCATTTCGACCTGAAAGAAGCATTTTAGGATGTACTTGGCTTTCCTTACGTTCAGTTTGGCTTATTTGCGTGATTTGGCATTAACAGCTCAAATACACCTAACTTTGCAAATGAACACGATAGAAACTTCTTGGTGTGTTTTCTATGCATTTCGACCTGAAAGAAGCATGTTAGGATGTACTTGGCTTTCCTAACGTTCAGTTTGGCTTATTTGCGTGATTTGGCATTAACAGCTCAAATACACCTAACTTTGCAAATGAACACGATAGAAACTTGTTGGTGTGTTTTCTATGCATTTCGACCTGAAAGAAGCATGTTAGGATGTACTTGGCTTTCCTAACGTTCAGTTTGGCTTATTTGCGTGATTTGGCATTAACAGCTCAAATACACCTAACTTTTCAAATGAACACGATGGAAACTTGTTGGTGTGTTTTCTATGCATTCCGACCTGAAAGAAGCATGTTAGGATGTACTTGGCTTTCCTGGGCTTCCGGTTCCGGCGCCGGAGGGAGAAGTCGGGGGGAACATCGCTCTGATGTTCCCTGTCCGAAAAAGGGGTGAAAGGGGTGTCTGGGACAGCGCCCCAGCCCCCAAAACTCCCGGGAAGGGCGTCCCGGGACCGGTTGGTCTGGCAGTGGCTCGTTAACGGCTCTCCTGCTCCCGAGGAGACCCTAATAAGGGTCTCCGGGAAGCGGGCGGGGGGAGCCGGAGCCCATCGGATCTGATGACATCTATCCCCCTGACGGGCGCAGCTGCCGTGACTTCTCCTGTTCGTGCGCTGGGATTCCTCAACAAATTAGTGATTTGGACTCGGAGATCGTGAGTAAATTGAACGTTTTGGACCAATTTGAGAGCAAAGTATAGGGCTTAAAATGGAGGCCAGCCCTATCGTTGTTGAAGATTTAGAGACGGGAAATGGCAGCCGAGGCAAAAGTGAAAGTGGCGTTTGATCAAAGTTTAGTCTCAGCGCAACCAGCCCCTCTCTTCCCTCATGCCGGAGGAATCTGGCGAAGATCGCTATTTTGTAACTACAACTGTCGCAGTGAAGTAAACAACTGAAAGATTGTATCTTTATTTGACAAAATGACAGGCATTTCAAAGGCAGAGCTACAAGTTAACCTATTTCTACAAAGATTGCAAGAATTTAGTGATGCCTTTGATGCTGCCTCGGAAAGACTGGAGAGACGTTTGGACCAACTCATACCGGATGAACTGTTGCCAGAAGGTTTTCACGCTGATGTGTGTGAGAACCAGAATGAGGATTTAGTTATGGAACACAGTTTTCGCACCCAGCCGCGCATCAGTAACGGGTCTTCTGGAAGCAGGACTGTTTATAGGAAGACAAGGAAAAATAAGAATCTTAAGAGAAGGAATGCCAGCAAGAAAAAGAAAGAACTTAAGAGATGGAATGTCAGCAAGAATGTCAGCAAGAAAAAGAGCTCGCAACAAGCACAGCAAGTAAATATGGCTTTCCTGGATTGTGACGCAGGACGAAGGCGAAGGAAGAAAAGAAGATTGCAGCAAATCACTTGGAAAGAAGCTCTGATGGACTACATGAACTGGACATTGGTGAAACAGCGAGTGGGTGTGGGTTGAGATGTTGTTATTGTTTTTTTGGACTGATTTAATGGTTTGGAGACAAAAGTATATGCTTTAATTTCTGGTATGAAAGGAAAAACGGACACCAGATTCTGGGGTGTGGGGGGAGAGGGGGGAAATTAAGTTTAAAAATTAGGATGTAAGGCCAAGGGTAAAACCAAGGTTTGTAAGGAGGATTAAGAGAAAGTTATAATCTAAGGTATTTTGAAGTTAAGAGGAAATTGTAAAGAAGCAGATATATTCAAGTTAAGTTAAAAAATAGATGATAAATGTATTAAGACCAAGATAAGAACCCGTGAGCCAAGTATTATTTAAGAATTCAGCAGGGAGGGGCTGTGGAAGTCATTTGATAATAGTTAGAAATGTAGAGGCCTGGTCTGGAAGGAGATCAGGCCCAAGCAAAGTGAGGGTTGTGTTTAGATGGTTAAATGATCATTGTTTTTTAAAAAAATACCTCCGTGAGAGGGAGGGAAGGTATGTACTGCTTCCTAAGGTGGGAGATGGGAGGCAAAGGAAATTTAACCGGACTGTTATGTGCTTGTAAAATTTGGAAAATTAAATAAATATAAATTTAAAAAAAAAAAGGATGTACTTGGCTTTCCTAACGTTCAGTTTGGCTTATTTGCGTCATTTGGCATTAACAGCTCAAATACACCTAACTTTGCAAATGAACACGATGGAAACTTGTTGGTGTGTTTTCTATGCATTTCGACCTGAAAGAAGCTAGTTCGGATGTACTTGGCTTTCCTAACGTTCAGTTTGGCTTCTATGCGTGATTTGGCATTAACAGCTCAAATACACCTAACTTTGCAAATGAACACGATAGAAACTTGTTGGTGTGTTTTCTATGCATTCCGACCTGAAAGAAGCATGTTAGGATGTACTTGGCTTTCCTAACGTTCAGTTTGGCTTATTTGCGTGATTTTGCATTAACAGCTCAAATACACCTAACTTTGCAAATGAACACGATAGAAACTTGTTTGTGTGTTTTCTGTGCATTTCGACCTGAAAGAAGCATTTTAGGATGTACTTGGCTTTCCTTACGTTCAGTTTGGCTTATTTGCGTGATTTGGCATTAACAGCTCAAATACACCTAACTTTGCAAATGAACACGATAGAAACTTGTTGGTGTGTTTTCTATGCATTTCGACCTGAAAGAAGCATGTTAGGATGTACTTGGCTTTCCTAACGTTCAGTTTGGCTTATTTGCGTGATTTGGCATTAACAGCTCAAATACACCTAACTTTGCAAATGTACACGATAGAAACTTGTTGGTGTGTTTTCTATGCATTTCGACCTGAAAGAATCATTTTAGGATGTACTTGGCTTTCCTAACGTTCAGTTTGGCTTATTTGCGTGATTTGGCATTAACAGCTCAAATACACCTAACTTTGCAAATGAACACGATAGAAACTTGTTGGTGTGTTTTCTATGCATTTCGACCTGAAAGAAGCATTTTAGGATGTACTTGGCTTTCCTTACGTTCAGTTTGGCTTATTTGCGTGATTTGGCATTAACAGCTCAAATACACCTAACTTTGCAAATGAACACGATAGAAACTTGTTGGTGTGTTTTCTATGCATTTCGACCTGAAAGAAGCATTTTAGGATGTACTTGGCTTTCCTAACGTTCAGTTCGGCTTATTTGCGTGATTCTGCATTAACAGCTCAAATACACCTAACTTTGCAAATGAACACGATGGAAACTTGTTGGTGTGTTTTCTATGCATTTCGACCTGAAAGAAGCTAGTTCGGATGTACTTGGCTTTCCTAACATTCAGTTTGGCTTATATGCGTGATTTTGGATTAACAGCTCAAATACACCTAACTTTGCAAATGAACACGATAGAAACTTGTTGGTGTGTTTTCTATGCATATCGACCTGAAAGAAGCATGTTAGGATGTACTTGGCTTTCCTAACGTTCAGTTTGGCTTATTTGCGTGATTTGGCATTAACAGCTCAAATACACCTAACTTTGCAAATGAACACGATAGAAACTTGTTGGTGTGTTTTCTATGCATTTCGACCTGAAAGAAGCATGTTAGGATGTACTTGGCTTTCCTAACGTTCAGTTTGGCTTATTTGCGTGATTTGGCATTAACAGCTCAAATACACCTAACTTTGCAAATGAACACGATAGAAACTTGTTGGTGTGTTTTCTATGCATTTCGACCTGAAAGAAGCATTTTAGGATGTACTTGGCTTTCCTTACGTTCAGTTTGGCTTATTTGCGTGATTTGGCATTAACAGCTCAAATACACCTAACTTTGCAAATGAACACGATAGAAACTTGTTGGTGTGTTTTCTATGCATTTCGACCTGAAAGAAGCATGTTAGGATGTACTTGGCTTTCCTAACGTTCAGTTTGGCTTATTTGCGTGATTTGGCATTAACAGCTCAAATACACCTAACTTTGCAAATGAACACGATAGAAACTTGTTGGTGTGTTTTCTATGCATTTCGACCTGAAAGAAGCATGTTAGGATGTACTTGGCTTTCCTAACGTTCAGTTTGGCTTATTTGCGTGATTTGGCATTAACAGCTCAAATACACCTAACTTTGCAAATGAACACGATAGAAACTTGTTGGTGTGTTTTCTATGCATTTCGACCTGAAAGAAGCATGTTAGGATGTACTTGGCTTTCCTAACGTTCAGTTTGGCTTATTTGCGTGATTTTGCATTAACAGCTCAAATACACCTAACTTTGCAAATGAACAAGATGGAAACTTGTTGGTGTGTTTTCTATGCATTTCGACCTGAAAGAAGCTAGTTCGGATGTACTTGGCTTTCCTAACGTTCAGTTTGGCTTATATGCGTGATTTTGCATTAACAGCTCAAATACACCTAACTTTGCAAATGAACACGATAGAAACTTGTTGGTTTGTTTTCTATGCATTTCGACCTGAAAGAAGCATGTTAGGATGTACTTGGCTTTCCTAACGTTCAGTTTGGCTTATTTGCGTGATTTGGCATTAACAGCTCAAATACACCTAACTTTGCAAATGAACACGAAAGAAACTTGTTGGTGTGTTTTCTATGCATTTCGACCTGAAAGAAGCATGTTAGGATGTACTTGGCTTTCCTAACGTTCAGTTTGGCTTATTTGCGTGATTTGGCATTAACAGCTCAAATACACCTAACTTTGCAAATGAACACGATAGAAACTTGTTGGTGTGTTTTCTATGCATTTCGACCTGAAAGAAGCATGTTAGGATGTACTTGGCTTTCCTAACGTTCAGTTTGGCTTATTTGCGTGATTTTGCATTAACAGCTCAAATACACCTAACTTTGCAAGTGAACACGATAGAAACTTGTTGGTGTCTTTTCTATGCATTTCGACCTGAAAGAAGCATTTTAGGATGTACTTGGCTTTCCTTACGTTCAGTTTGGCTTATTTGCGTGATTTGGCATTAACAGCTCAAATACACCTAACTTTGCAAATGAACACGATGGAAACTTGTTGGTGTGTTTTCTATGCATTTCGACCTGAAAGAAGCTAGTTCGGATGTACTTGGCTTTCCTAACGTTCAGTTTGGCTTATATGCGTGATTTTGGATTAACAGCTCAAATACACCTAACTTTGCATATGAACACGATAGAAACTTGTTGGTGTGTTTTCTATGCATTTCGACCTGAAAGAAGCATGTTAGGATGTACTTGGCTTTCCTAACGTTCAGTTTGGCTTATTTGCGTGATTTGGCATTAACAGCTCAAATACACCTAACTTTGCAAATGAACACGATAGAAACTTGTTGGTGTGTTTTCTATGCATTTCGACCTGAAAGAAGCATGTTAGGATGTACTTGGCTTTCCTAACGTTCAGTTTGGCTTATTTGCGTGATTTTGCATTAACAGCTCAAATACACCTAACTTTGCAAATGAACACGATAGAAACTTGTTTGTGTGTTTTCTATGCATTTCGACCTGAAAGAAGCATTTTAGGATGTACTTGGCTTTCCTTACGTTCAGTTTGGCTTATTTGCGTGATTTGGCATTAACAGCTCAAATACACCTAACTTTGCAAATGAACACGATAGAAACTTGTTGGTGTGTTTTCTATGCATTTCGACCTGAAAGAAGCATGTTAGGATGTACTTGGCTTTCCTAACGTTCAGTTTGGCTTATTTGCGTGATTTGGCATTAACAGCTCAAATACACCTAACTTTGCAAATGTAAACGATAGAAACTTGTTGGTGTGTTTTCTATGCATTTCGACCTGAAAGAATCATTTTAGGATGTACTTGGCTTTCCTAACGTTCAGTTTGGCTTATTTGCGTGATTTGGCATTAACAGCTCAAATACACCTAACTTTGCAAATGAACACGATAGAAACTTGTTGGTGTGTTTTCTATGCATTTCGACCTGAAAGAAGCATGTTAGGATGTACTTGGCTTTCCTAACGTTCAGTTTGGCTTATTTGCGTGATTTTGCATTAACAGCTCAAATACACCTAACTTTGCAAATGAACACGATAGAAACTTGTTTGTGTGTTTTCTATGCATTTCGACCTGAAAGAAGCATTTTAGGATGTACTTGGCTTTCCTTACGTTCAGTTTGGCTTATTTGCGTGATTTGGCATTAACAGCTCAAATACACCTAACTTTGCAAATGAACACGATAGAAACTTGTTGGTGTGTTTTCTATGCATTTCGACCTGAAAGAAGCATGTTAGGATGTACTTGGCTTTCCTAACGTTCAGTTTGGCTTATTTGCGTGATTTGGCATTAACAGCTCAAATACACCTAACTTTGCAAATGTACACGATAGAAACTTGTTGGTGTGTTTTCTATGCATTTCCACCTGAAAGAATCATTTTAGGATGTACTTGGCTTTCCTAACGTTCAGTTTGGCTTATTTGCGTGATTTGGCATTAACAGCTCAAATACACCTAACTTTGCAAATGAACACGATAGAAACTTGTTGGTGTGTTTTCTATGCATTTCGACCTGAAAGAAGCATGTTAGGATGTACTTGGCTTTCCTAACGTTCAGTTTGGCTTATTTGCGTGATTTTGCATTAACAGCTCAAATACACCTAACTTTGCAAATGAACACGATGGAAACTTGTTGGTGTGTTTTCTATGCATTTCGACCTGAAAGAAGGATGTTAGGATGTACTTGGCTTTCCTAACGTTCAGTTTGGCTTATTTGCGTGATTTTGCATTAACAGCTCAAATACACCTAACTTTGCAAATGAACACGATGGAAACTTGTTGGTGTGTTTTCTATGCATTTCGACCTGAAAGAAGATAGTTCGGATGTACTTGGCTTTCCTAACGTTCAGTTTGGCTTATTTGCGTGATTTGGCATTAACAGCTCAAATAAACCTAACTTTGCAAATGAACACGATGGAGACTTGTTGGTGTGTTTTCTATGCATTTCGACCTGAAAGAAGCATGTTAGGATGTACTTGGCTTTCCTAACGTTCAGTTCGGCTTATTTGCGTGATTTGGCATTAACAGCTCAAATACACCTAACTTTGCAAATGAACACGATAGAAACTTGTTGGTGTGTTTTCTATGCATTTCGACCTGAAAGAAGCTAGTTCGGATGTACTTGGCTTTCCTAACGTTCAGTTTGGCTTATTTGCGTGATTTGGCATTAACAGCTTAAATACACCTAACTTTGCAAATGAACACGATGGAAACTTGTTGGTGTGTTTTCTATGCATTTCGACCTGAAAGAAGCATTTTAGGATGTACTTGGCTTTCCTTACGTTCAGTTTGGCTTATTTGCGTGATTTGGCATTAACAGCTCAAATACACCTAACTTTGCAAATGAACACGATAGAAACTTGTTGGTGTGTTTTCTATGCATTTCGACCTGAAAGAAGCATTTTAGGATGTACTTGGCTTTCCTAACGTTCAGTTTGGCTTATTTGCGTGATTTTGCATTAACAGCTCAAATACACCTAACTTTGCAAATGAACACGATGGAAACTTGTTGGTGTGTTTTCTATGCATTTCGACCTGAAAGAAGCTAGTTCGGATGTACTTGGCTTTCCTAACGTTCAGTTTGGCTTATATGCGTGATTTTGCATTAACAGCTCAAATACACCTAACTTTGCAAATGAACACGATAGAAACTTGTTGGTGTGTTTTCTATGCATTTCGACCTGAAAGAAGCATTTTAGGATGTACTTGGCTTTCCTAACGTTCAGTTTGGCTTATTTGCGTGATTTTGCATTAACAGCTCAAATACACCTAACTTTGCAAATGAACACGATGGAAACTTGTTGGTGTGTTTTCTATGCATTTCGACCTGAAAGAAGCTAGTTCGGATGTACTTGGCTTTCCTAACGTTCAGTTTGGCTTATATGCGTGATTTTGCATTAACAGCTCAAATACACCTAACTTTGCAAATGAACACGATAGAAACTTGTTGGTGTGTTTTCTATGCATTTCGACCTGAAAGAAGCATGTTAGGATGTCTACTTGCTTTCCTAACGTTCAGTTTGGCTTATTTGCGTGATTTGGCATTAACAGCTCAAATACACCAAACTTTGCAAATGAACACGATAGAAACTTGTTGGTGTGTTATCTATGCATTTCGACCTGAAAGAAGCATGTTAGGATGTATTTGGCTTTCCTAACGTTCAGTTTGGCTTATTTGTGTGATTTTGCATTAACAGCTCAAATACACCTAACTTTGCAAATGAACACGATAGAAACTTCTTGGTGTGTTTTCTATGCATTTCGACCTGAAAGAAGCATTTTAGGATGTACTTGGCTTTCCTTACGTTCAGTTTGGCTTATTTGCGTGATTTGGCATTAACAGCTCAAATACACCTAACTTTGCAAATGAACACGATAGAAACTTGTTGGTGTGTTTTCTATGCATTTCGACCTGAAAGAAGCATGTTAGGATGTACTTGGCTTTCCTAACGTTCAGTTTCGCTTATTTGCGTGATTTGGCATTAACAGCTCAAATACACCTAACTTTGCAAATGAACACGATAGAAACTTGTTGGTGTGTTTTCTATGCATTTCGACCTGAAAGAAGCATGTTAGGATGTACTTGGCTTTCCTAACGCTCAGTTTGGCTTATTTGCGTGATTTTGCATTAACAGCTCAAATACACCTAACTTTGCAAATGAACACGATAGAAACTTGTTGGTGTGTTTTCTATGCATTTCGACCTGAAAGAAGCATTTTAGGATGTACTTGGCTTTCCTAACGTTCAGTTTGGCTTATTTGCGTGATTTGGCATTAACAGCTCAAATACACCTAACTTTGCAAATGAACACGATAGAAACTTGTTGGTGTGTTTTCTATGCATTTCGACCTGAAAGAAGCATGTTAGGATGTACTTGGCTTTCCTAACGTTCAGTTTGGCTTATTTGCGTGATTTGGCATTAACAGCTCAAATACACCTAACTTTGCAAATGAACACGATAGAAACTTGTTGGTGTGTTTTCTATGCATTTCGACCTGAAAGAAGCATTTTAGGATGTACTTGGCTTTCCTAACGTTCAGTTTGGCTTATTTGCGTGATTTGGCATTAACAGCTCAAATACACCTAACTTTGCAAATGAACACGATGGAAACTTGTTGGTGTGTTTTCTATGCATTTCGACCTGAAAGAAGCTAGTTCGGATGTACTTGGCTTTCCTAACGTTCAGTTTGGCTTCTATGCGTGATTTTGCATTAACAGCTCAAATACACCTAACTTTGCAAATGAACACGATAGAAACTTGTTGGTGTGTTTTCTATGCATTTCGACCTGAAAGAAGCATGTTAGGATGTACTTGGCTTTCCTAACGTTCAGTTTGGCTTATTTGCGTGATTTGGCATTAACAGCTCAAATACACCTAACTTTGCAAATGAACACGATAGAAACTTGTGGGTGTGTTTTCTATGCATTTCGACCTGAAAGAAGCATGTTAGGATGTACTTGGCTTTCCTAACGTTCAGTTTGGCTTATTTGCGTGATTTTGCATTAACAGCTCAAATACACCTAACTTTGCAAATGAACACGATGGAAACTTGTTGGTGTGTTTTCTATGCATTTCGACCTGAAAGAAGCTAGTTCGGATGTACTTGGCTTTCCTAACGTTCAGTTTGGCTTATTTGCGTGATTTGGCATTAACAGCTCAAATACACCTAACTTTGCAAATGAACACGATAGAAACTTGTTGGTGTGTTTTCTATGCATTTCGACCTGAAAGAAGCATGTTAGGATGTAGTTGGCTTTCCTAACGTTCAGTTTGGCTTATTTGCGTGATTTTGCATTAACAGCTCAAATACACCTAACTTTGCAAATGAACACGATAGAAACTTGTTGGTGTGTTTTCTATTCATTTCGACCTGAAAGAATCATTTTAGGATGTACTTGGCTTTCCTAACGTTCAGTTTGGCTTATTTGCGTGATTTGGCATTAACAGCTCAAATACACCTAACTTTGCAAATGAACACGATGGAAACTTGTTGGTGTGTTTTCTATGCATTTCGACCTGAAAGAAGCTAGTTCGGATGTACTTGGCTTTCCTAACGTTCAGTTTGGCTTCTATGCGTGATTTTGCATTAACAGCTCAAATACACCTAACTTTGCAAATGAACACGATAGAAACTTGTTGGTGTGTTTTCTATGCATTTCGACCTGAAAGAAGCATGTTAGGATGTACTTGGCTTTCCTAACGTTCAGTTTGGCTTATTTGCGTGATTTTGCATTAACAGCTCAAATACACCTAACTTTGCAAATGAACACGATGGAAACTTGTTGGTGTGTTTTCTATGCATTTCGACCTGAAAGAAGCTAGTTCGGATGTACTTGGCTTTCCTAACGTTCAGTTTGGCTTATATGCGTGATTTTGCATTAACAGCTCAAATACACCTAACTTTGCAAATGAACACGATAGAAACTTGTTGGTGTGTTTTCTATGCATTTCGACCTGAAAGAAGCATGTTAGGATGTACTTGGCTTTCCTAACGTTCAGTTTGCCTTATTTGCGTGATTTGGCATTAACAGCTCAAATACACCTAACTTTGCAAATGTACACGATAGAAACTTGTTGGTGTGTTTTCTATGCATTTCCACCTGAAAGAATCATTTTAGGATGTACTTGGCTTTCCTAACGTTCAGTTTGGCTTATTTGCGTGATTTGGCATTAACAGCTCAAATACACCTAACTTTGCAAATGAACACGATAGAAACTTGTTGGTGTGTTTTCTATGCATTTCGACCTGAAAGAAGCATGTTAGGATGTACTTGGCTTTCCTAACGTTCAGTTTGGCTTATTTGCGTGATTTTGCATTAACAGCTCAAATACACCTAACTTTGCAAATGAACACGATGGAAACTTGTTGGTGTGTTTTCTATGCATTTCGACCTGAAAGAAGATAGTTCGGATGTACTTGGCTTTCCTAACGTTCAGTTTGGCTTATTTGCGTGATTTGGCATTAACAGCTCAAATAAACCTAACTTTGCAAATGAACACGATGGAGACTTGTTGGTGTGTTTTCTATGCATTTCGACCTGAAAGAAGCATGTTAGGATGTACTTGGCTTTCCTAACGTTCAGTTCGGCTTATTTGCGTGATTTGGCATTAACAGCTCAAATACACCTAACTTTGCAAATGAACACGATAGAAACTTGTTGTGTGTTTTCTATGCATTTCGACCTGAAAGAAGCTAGTTCGGATGTACTTGGCTTTCCTAACGTTCAGTTTGGCTTATTTGCGTGATTTGGCATTAACAGCTTAAATACACCTAACTTTGCAAATGAACACGATGGAAACTTGTTGGTGTGTTTTCTATGCATTTCGACCTGAAAGAAGCATTTTAGGATGTACTTGGCTTTCCTTACGTTCAGTTTGGCTTATTTGCGTGATTTGGCATTAACAGCTCAAATACACCTAACTTTGCAAATGAACACGATAGAAACTTGTTGGTGTGTTTTCTATGCATTTCGACCTGAAAGAAGCATGTTAGGATGTACTTGGCTTTCCTAACGTTCAGTTTGGCTTATTTGCGTGATTTTGCATTAACAGCTCAAATACACCTAACTTTGCAAATGAACACGATGGAAACTTGTTGGTGTGTTTTCTATGCATTTCGACCTGAAAGAAGCTAGTTCGGATGTACTTGGCTTTCCTAACGTTCAGTTTGGCTTATATGCGTGATTTTGCATTAACAGCTCAAATACACCTAACTTTGCAAATGAACACGATAGAAACTTGTTGGTGTGTTTTCTATGCATTTCGACCTGAAAGAAGCATGTTAGGATGTACTTGGCTTTCCTAACGTTCAGTTTGGCTTATTTGCGTGATTTGGCATTAACAGCTCAAATACACCAAACTTTGCAAATGAACACGATAGAAACTTGTTGGTGTGTTTTCTATGCATTTCGACCTGAAAGAAGCATGTTAGGATGTATTTGGCTTTCCTAACGTTCAGTTTGGCTTATTTGTGTGATTTTGCATTAACAGCTCAAATACACCTAACTTTGCAAATGAACACGATAGAAACTTGTTGGTGTGTTTTCTATGCATTTCGACCTGAAAGAAGCATTTTAGGATGTACTTGGCTTTCCTTACGTTCAGTTTGGCTTATTTGCGTGATTTGGCATTAACAGCTCAAATACACCTAACTTTGCAAATGAACACGATAGAAACTTGTTGGTGTGTTTTCTATGCATTTCGACCTGAAAGAAGCATGTTAGGATGTACTTGGCTTTCCTAACGTTCAGTTTCGCTTATTTGCGTGATTTGGCATTAACAGCTCAAATACACCTAACTTTGCAAATGAACACGATAGAAACTTGTTGGTGTGTTTTCTATGCATTTCGACCTGAAAGAAGCATGTTAGGATGTACTTGGCTTTCCTAACGCTCAGTTTGGCTTATTTGCGTGATTTTGCATTAACAGCTCAAATACACCTAACTTTGCAAATGAACACGATAGAAACTTGTTGGTGTGTTTTCTATGCATTTCGACCTGAAAGAATCATTTTAGGATGTACTTGGCTTTCCTAACGTTCAGTTTGGCTTATTTGCGTGATTTGGCATTAACAGCTCAAATACACCTAACTTTGCAAATGAACACGATAGAAACTTGTTGGTGTGTTTTCTATGCATTTCGACCTGAAAGAAGCATGTTAGGATGTACTTGGCTTTCCTAACGTTCAGTTTGGCTTATTTGCGTGATTTGGCATTAACAGCTCAAATACACCTAACTTTGCAAATGAACACGATAGAAACTTGTTGGTGTGTTTTCTATGCATTTCGACCTGAAAGAAGCATTTTAGGATGTACTTGGCTTTCCTAACGTTCAGTTTGGCTTATTTGCGTGATTTGGCATTAACAGCTCAAATACACCTAACTTTGCAAATGAACACGATGGAAACTTGTTGGTGTGTTTTCTATGCATTTCGACCTGAAAGAAGCTAGTTCGGATGTACTTGGCTTTCCTAACGTTCAGTTTGGCTTCTATGCGTGATTTTGCATTAACAGCTCAAATACACCTAACTTTGCAAATGAACACGATAGAAACTTGTTGGTGTGTTTTCTATGCATTTCGACCTGAAAGAAGCATGTTAGGATGTACTTGGCTTTCCTAACGTTCAGTTTGGCTTATTTGCGTGATTTGGCATTAACAGCTCAAATACACCTAACTTTGCAAATGAACACGATAGAAACTTGTGGGTGTGTTTTCTATGCATTTCGACCTGAAAGAAGCATGTTAGGATGTACTTGGCTTTCCTAACGTTCAGTTTGGCTTATTTGCGTGATTTTGCATTAACAGCTCAAATACACCTAACTTTGCAAATGAACACGATGGAAACTTGTTGGTGTGTTTTCTATGCATTTCGACCTGAAAGAATCATTTTAGGATGTACTTGGCTTTCCTAACGTTCAGTTTGGCTTATTTGCGTGATTTGGCATTAACAGCTCAAATACACCTAACTTTGCAAATGAACACGATAGAAACTTGTTGGTGTGTTTTCTATGCATTTCGACCTGAAAGAAGCATGTTAGGATGTAGTTGGCTTTCCTAACGTTCAGTTTGGCTTATTTGCGTGATTTTGCATTAACAGCTCAAATACACCTAACTTTGCAAATGAACACGATAGAAACTTGTTGGTGTGTTTTCTATTCATTTCGACCTGAAAGAATCATTTTAGGATGTACTTGGCTTTCCTAACGTTCAGTTTGGCTTATTTGCGTGATTTGGCATTAACAGCTCAAATACATCTAACTTTGCAAATGAACACGATAGAAACTTGTTGGTGTGTTTTCTATGCATTTCGACCTGAAAGAAGCATGTTAGGATGTACTTGGCTTTCCTAACGTTCAGTTTGGCTTATTTGCATGATTTTGCATTAACAGCTCAAATACACCTAACTTTGCAAATGAACACGATGGAAACTTGTTGGTGTGTTTTCTATGCATTTCGACCTGAAAGAAGCATGTTAGGATGTACTTGGCTTTCCTAACGTTCAGTTTGGCTTATTTGCGTGATTTTGCATTAACAGCTCAAATACACCTAACTTTGCAAATGAACACGATAGAAACTTGTTGGTGTGTTTTCTATGCATTTCGACCTGAAAGAAGCATTTTGGGATGTACTTGGCTTTCCTAACGTTCAGTTTGGCTTATTTGCATGATTTTGCATTAACAGCTCAAATACACCTAACTTTGCAAATGAACACGATGGAAACTTGTTGGTGTGTTTTCTATGCATTCCGACCTGAAAGAAGCATGTTAGGATGTACTTGGCTTTCCTAACGTTCAGTTTGGCTTATTTGCGTGATTTGGCATTAACAGCTCAAATACACCTAACTTTGCAAATGAACACGGTGGAAACTTGTTGGTGTGTTTTCTATGCATTTCGACCTGAAAGAAGCTAGTTCGGATGTACTTGGCTTTCCTAACGTTCAATTTGGCTTATTTGCGTGATTTGGCATTAACAGCTCAAATACACCTAACTTTGCAAATGAACACGATGGAAACTTGTTGGTGTGTTTTCTATGCATTTCGACCTGAAAGAAGCTAGTTCGGATGTACTTGGCTTTCCTAACGTTCAGTTTGGCTTATTTGCGTGATTTGGAATTAACAGCTCAAATAAACCTAACTTTGCAAATGAACACGATGGAGACTTGTTGGTGTGTTTTCTATGCATTTCGACCTGAAAGAAGCGAGTTCGGATGTACTTGGCTTTCCTAACGTTCAGTTTGGCTTATATGCGTGATTTTGGATTAACAGCTCAAATACACCTAACTTTGCAAATGAACACGATAGAAACTTGTTGGTGTGTTTTCTATGCATTTCGACCTGAAAGAAGCATGTTAGGATGTACTTGGCTTTCCTAATGTTCAGTTTGGCTTATTTGCGCGATTTGGCATTAACAGCTCAAATACACCTAACTTTGCAAATGAACACGATAGAAACTTGTTGGTGTGTTTTCTATGCATTTCCACCTGAAAGAAGCATGTTAGGATGTACTTGGCTTTCCTAACGTTCAGTTTGGCTTATTTGCGTGATTTGGCATTAACAGCTCAAATACACCTAACTTTGCAAATGAACACGATAGAAACTTGTTGGTGTGTTTTCTATGCATTTCGACCTGAAAGAAGCATGTTAGGATGTACTTGGCTTTCCTAACGTTCAGTTTGGCTTATTTGCGTGATTTGGCATTAACAGCTCAAATACACCTAACTTTGCAAATGAACACGATAGAAACTTGTTGGTGTGTTTTCTATGCATTTCGACCTGAAAGAAGCATTTTAGGATGTACTTGGCTTTCCTTACGTTCAGTTTGGCTTATTTGCGTGATTTGGCATTAACAGCTCAAATACACCTAACTTTGCAAATGAACACGATAGAAACTTGTTGGTGTGTTTTCTATGCATTTCGACCTGAAAGAAGCATTTTAGGATGTACTTGGCTTTCCTAACGTTCAGTTTGGCTTATTTGCGTGATTTTGCATTAACAGCTCAAATACACCTAACTTTGCAAATGAACACGATGGAAACTTGTTGGTGTGTTTTCTATGCATATCGACCTGAAAGAAGCTAGTTCGGATGTACTTGGCTTTCCTAACGTTCAGTTTGGCTTATATGCGTGATTTTGGATTAACAGCTCAAATACACCTAACTTTGCAAATGAACACGATAGAAACTTGTTGGTGTGTTTTCTATGCATTTCGACCTGAAAGAAGCATGTTAGGATGTACTTGGCTTTCCTAACGTTCAGTTTGGCTTATTTGCGTGATTTGGCATTAACAGCTCAAATACACCTAACTTTGCAAATGAACACGATAGAAACTTGTTGGTGTGTTTTCTATGCATTTCGACCTGAAAGAAGCATGTTAGGATGTACTTGGCTTTCCTAACGTTCAGTTTGGCTTATTTGCGTGATTTTGCATTAACAGCTCAAATACACCTAACTTTGCAAATGAACACGATGGAAACTTGTTGGTGTGTTTTCTATGCATTTCGACCTGAAAGAAGCTAGTTCGGATGTACTTGGCTTTCCTAACGTTTAGTTTGGCTTATTTGCGTGATTTTGGATTAACAGCTCAAATACACCTAACTTTGCAAATGAACACGATAGAAACTTGTTGGTGTGTTTTCTATGCATTTCGACCTGAAAGAAGCATGTTAGGATGTACTTGGCTTTCCTAACGTTCAGTTTGGCTTATTTGCGTGATTTGGCATTAACAGCTCAAATACACCTAACTTTGCAAATGAACACGATAGAAACTTGTTGGTGTGTTTTCTATGCATTTCGACCTGAAAGAAGCATGTTAGGATGTAGTTGGCTTTCCTAACGTTCAGTTTGGCTTATTTGCGTGATTTTGCATTAACAGCTCAAATACACCTAACTTTGCAAATGAACACGATAGAAACTTGTTGGTGTGTTTTCTATTCATTTCGACCTGAAAGAATCATTTTAGGATGTACTTGGCTTTCCTAACGTTCAGTTTGGCTTATTTGCGTGATTTGGCATTAACAGCTCAAATACACCTAACTTTGCAAATGAACACGATAGAAACTTGTTGGTGTGTTTTCTATGCATTTCGACGTGAAAGAAGCATGTTAGGATGTACTTGGCTTTCCTAACGTTCAGTTTGGCTTATTTGCATGATTTTGCATTAACAGCTCAAATACACCTAACTTTGCAAATGAACACGATGGAAACTTGTTGGTGTGTTTTCTATGCATTTCGACCTGAAAGAAGCATGTTAGGATGTACTTGGCTTTCCTAACGTTCAGTTTGGCTTATTTGCGTGATTTGGCATTAACAGCTCAAATACACCTAACTTTGCAAATGAACACGATAGAAACTTGTTGGTGTGTTTTCTATGCATTTCGACCTGAAAGAAGCATTTTAGGATGTACTTGGCTTTCCTAACGTTCAGTTTGGCTTATTTGCGTGATTTGGCATTAACAGCTCAAATACACCTAACTTTGCAAATGAACACGATGGAAACTTGTTGGTGTGTTTTCTATGCATTTCGACCTGAAAGAAGCTAGTTCGGATGTACTTGGCTTTCCTAACGTTCAGTTTGGCTTCTATGCGTGATTTTGCATTAACAGCTCAAATACACCTAACTTTGCAAATGAACACGATAGAAACTTGTTGGTGTGTTTTCTATGCATTTCGACCTGAAAGAAGCATGTTAGGATGTACTTGGCTTTCCTAACGTTCAGTTTGGCTTATTTGCGTGATTTGGCATTAACAGCTCAAATACACCTAACTTTGCAAATGAACACGATAGAAACTTGTGGGTGTGTTTTCTATGCATTTCGACCTGAAAGAAGCATGTTAGGATGTACTTGGCTTTCCTAACGTTCAGTTTGGCTTATTTGCGTGATTTTGCATTAACAGCTCAAATACACCTAACTTTGCAAATGAACACGATGGAAACTTGTTGGTGTGTTTTCTATGCATTTCGACCTGAAAGAAGCTAGTTCGGATGTACTTGGCTTTCCTAACGTTCAGTTTGGCTTATTTGCGTGATTTGGCATTAACAGCTCAAATACACCTAACTTTGCAAATGAACACGATAGAAACTTGTTGGTGTGTTTTCTATGCATTTCGACCTGAAAGAAGCATGTTAGGATGTAGTTGGCTTTCCTAACGTTCAGTTTGGCTTATTTGCGTGATTTTGCATTAACAGCTCAAATACACCTAACTTTGCAAATGAACACGATAGAAACTTGTTGGTGTGTTTTCTATTCATTTCGACCTGAAAGAATCATTTTAGGATGTACTTGGCTTTCCTAACGTTCAGTTTGGCTTATTTGCGTGATTTGGCATTAACAGCTCAAATACACCTAACTTTGCAAATGAACACGATGGAAACTTGTTGGTGTGTTTTCTATGCATTTCGACCTGAAAGAAGCTAGTTCGGATGTACTTGGCTTTCCTAACGTTCAGTTTGGCTTCTATGCGTGATTTTGCATTAACAGCTCAAATACACCTAACTTTGCAAATGAACACGATAGAAACTTGTTGGTGTGTTTTCTATGCATTTCGACCTGAAAGAAGCATGTTAGGAGGTACTTGGCTTTCCTAACGTTCAGTTTGGCTTATTTGCGTGATTTTGCATTAACAGCTCAAATACACCTAACTTTGCAAATGAACACGATGGAAACTTGTTGGTGTGTTTTCTATGCATTTCGACCTGAAAGAAGCTAGTTCGGATGTACTTGGCTTTCCTAACGTTCAGTTTGGCTTATATGCGTGATTTTGCATTAACAGCTCAAATACACCTAACTTTGCAAATGAACACGATAGAAACTTGTTGGTGTGTTTTCTATGCATTTCGACCTGAAAGAAGCATGTTAGGATGTACTTGGCTTTCCTAACGTTCAGTTTGGCTTATTTGCGTGATTTGGCATTAACAGCTCAAATACACCAAACTTTGCAAATGAACACGATAGAAACTTGTTGGTGTGTTTTCTATGCATTTCGACCTGAAAGAAGCATGTTAGGATGTACTTGGCTTTCCTAACGTTCAGTTTGGCTTGTTGGTGTGTTTTCTATGCATTTCGACCTGAAAGAAGCATGTTAGGATGTAGTTGGCTTTCCTAACGTTCAGTTTGGCTTATTTGCGTGATTTTGCATTAACAGCTCAAATACACCTAACTTTGCAAATGAACACGATAGAAACTTGTTGGTGTGTTTTCTATTCATTTCGACCTGAAAGAATCATTTTAGGATGTACTTGGCTTTCCTAACGTTCAGTTTGGCTTATTTGCGTGATTTGGCATTAACAGCTCAAATACATCTAACTTTGCAAATGAACACGATAGAAACTTGTTGGTGTGTTTTCTATGCATTTCGACCTGAAAGAAGCATGTTAGGATGTACTTGGCTTTCCTAACGTTCAGTTTGGCTTATTTGCATGATTTTGCATTAACAGCTCAAATACACCTAACTTTGCAAATGAACACGATGGAAACTTGTTGGTGTGTTTTCTATGCATTTCGACCTGAAAGAAGCATGTTAGGATGTACTTGGCTTTCCTAACGTTCAGTTTGGCTTATTTGCGTGATTTTGCATTAACAGCTCAAATACACCTAACTTTGCAAATGAACACGATAGAAACTTGTTGGTGTGTTTTCTATGCATTTCGACCTGAAAGAAGCATTTTGGGATGTACTTGGCTTTCCTAACGTTCAGTTTGGCTTATTTGCATGATTTTGCATTAACAGCTCAAATACACCTAACTTTGCAAATGAACACGATGGAAACTTGTTGGTGTGTTTTCTATGCATTCCGACCTGAAAGAAGCATGTTAGGATGTACTTGGCTTTCCTAACGTTCAGTTTGGCTTATTTGCGTGATTTGGCATTAACAGCTCAAATACACCTAACTTTGCAAATGAACACGGTGGAAACTTGTTGGTGTGTTTTCTATGCATTTCGACCTGAAAGAAGCTAGTTCGGATGTACTTGGCTTTCCTAACGTTCAATTTGGCTTATTTGCGTGATTTGGCATTAACAGCTCAAATACACCTAACTTTGCAAATGAACACGATAGAAACTTGTTGGTGTGTTTTCTATGCATTTCGACGTGAAAGAAGCATGTTAGGATGTACTTGGCTTTCCTAACGTTCAGTTTGGCTTATTTGCATGATTTTGCATTAACAGCTCAAATACACCTAACTTTGCAAATGAACACGATGGAAACTTGTTGGTGTGTTTTCTATGCATTTCGACCTGAAAGAAGCATGTTAGGATGTACTTGGCTTTCCTAACGTTCAGTTTGGCTTATTTGCGTGATTTGGCATTAACAGCTCAAATACACCTAACTTTGCAAATGAACACGATAGAAACTTGTTGGTGTGTTTTCTATGCATTTCGACCTGAAAGAAGCATTTTAGGATGTACTTGGCTTTCCTAACGTTCAGTTTGGCTTATTTGCGTGATTTGGCATTAACAGCTCAAATACACCTAACTTTGCAAATGAACACGATGGAAACTTGTTGGTGTGTTTTCTATGCATTTCGACCTGAAAGAAGCTAGTTCGGATGTACTTGGCTTTCCTAACGTTCAGTTTGGCTTCTATGCGTGATTTTGCATTAACAGCTCAAATACACCTAACTTTGCAAATGAACACGATAGAAACTTGTTGGTGTGTTTTCTATGCATTTCGACCTGAAAGAAGCATGTTAGGATGTACTTGGCTTTCCTAACGTTCAGTTTGGCTTATTTGCGTGATTTGGCATTAACAGCTCAAATACACCTAACTTTGCAAATGAACACGATAGAAACTTGTGGGTGTGTTTTCTATGCATTTCGACCTGAAAGAAGCATGTTAGGATGTACTTGGCTTTCCTAACGTTCAGTTTGGCTTATTTGCGTGATTTTGCATTAACAGCTCAAATACACCTAACTTTGCAAATGAACACGATGGAAACTTGTTGGTGTGTTTTCTATGCATTTCGACCTGAAAGAAGCTAGTTCGGATGTACTTGGCTTTCCTAACGTTCAGTTTGGCTTATTTGCGTGATTTGGCATTAACAGCTCAAATACACCTAACTTTGCAAATGAACACGATAGAAACTTGTTGGTGTGTTTTCTATGCATTTCGACCTGAAAGAAGCATGTTAGGATGTAGTTGGCTTTCCTAACGTTCAGTTTGGCTTATTTGCGTGATTTTGCATTAACAGCTCAAATACACCTAACTTTGCAAATGAACACGATAGAAACTTGTTGGTGTGTTTTCTATTCATTTCGACCTGAAAGAATCATTTTAGGATGTACTTGGCTTTCCTAACGTTCAGTTTGGCTTATTTGCGTGATTTGGCATTAACAGCTCAAATACACCTAACTTTGCAAATGAACACGATGGAAACTTGTTGGTGTGTTTTCTATGCATTTCGACCTGAAAGAAGCTAGTTCGGATGTACTTGGCTTTCCTAACGTTCAGTTTGGCTTCTATGCGTGATTTTGCATTAACAGCTCAAATACACCTAACTTTGCAAATGAACACGATAGAAACTTGTTGGTGTGTTTTCTATGCATTTCGACCTGAAAGAAGCATGTTAGGAGGTACTTGGCTTTCCTAACGTTCAGTTTGGCTTATTTGCGTGATTTTGCATTAACAGCTCAAATACACCTAACTTTGCAAATGAACACGATGGAAACTTGTTGGTGTGTTTTCTATGCATTTCGACCTGAAAGAAGCTAGTTCGGATGTACTTGGCTTTCCTAACGTTCAGTTTGGCTTATATGCGTGATTTTGCATTAACAGCTCAAATACACCTAACTTTGCAAATGAACACGATAGAAACTTGTTGGTGTGTTTTCTATGCATTTCGACCTGAAAGAAGCATGTTAGGATGTACTTGGCTTTCCTAACGTTCAGTTTGGCTTATTTGCGTGATTTGCATTAACAGCTCAAATACACCAAACTTTGCAAATGAACACGATAGAAACTTGTTGGTGTGTTTTCTATGCATTTCGACCTGAAAGAAGCATGTTAGGATGTACTTGGCTTTCCTAACGTTCAGTTTGGCTTGTTGGTGTGTTTTCTATGCATTTCGACCTGAAAGAAGCATGTTAGGATGTAGTTGGCTTTCCTAACGTTCAGTTTGGCTTATTTGCGTGATTTTGCATTAACAGCTCAAATACACCTAACTTTGCAAATGAACACGATAGAAACTTGTTGGTGTGTTTTCTATTCATTTCGACCTGAAAGAATCATTTTAGGATGTACTTGGCTTTCCTAACGTTCAGTTTGGCTTATTTGCGTGATTTGGCATTAACAGCTCAAATACATCTAACTTTGCAAATGAACACGATAGAAACTTGTTGGTGTGTTTTCTATGCATTTCGACCTGAAAGAAGCATGTTAGGATGTACTTGGCTTTCCTAACGTTCAGTTTGGCTTATTTGCATGATTTTGCATTAACAGCTCAAATACACCTAACTTTGCAAATGAACACGATGGAAACTTGTTGGTGTGTTTTCTATGCATTTCGACCTGAAAGAAGCATGTTAGGATGTACTTGGCTTTCCTAACGTTCAGTTTGGCTTATTTGCGTGATTTTGCATTAACAGCTCAAATACACCTAACTTTGCAAATGAACACGATAGAAACTTGTTGGTGTGTTTTCTATGCATTTCGACCTGAAAGAAGCATTTTGGGATGTACTTGGCTTTCCTAACGTTCAGTTTGGCTTATTTGCATGATTTTGCATTAACAGCTCAAATACACCTAACTTTGCAAATGAACACGATGGAAACTTGTTGGTGTGTTTTCTATGCATTCCGACCTGAAAGAAGCATGTTAGGATGTACTTGGCTTTCCTAACGTTCAGTTTGGCTTATTTGCGTGATTTGGCATTAACAGCTCAAATACACCTAACTTTGCAAATGAACACGGTGGAAACTTGTTGGTGTGTTTTCTATGCATTTCGACCTGAAAGAAGCTAGTTCGGATGTACTTGGCTTTCCTAACGTTCAATTTGGCTTATTTGCGTGATTTGGCATTAACAGCTCAAATACACCTAACTTTGCAAATGAACACGATGGAAACTTGTTGGTGTGTTTTCTATGCATTTCGACCTGAAAGAAGCTAGTTCGGATGTACTTGGCTTTCCTAACGTTCAGTTTGGCTTATTTGCGTGATTTGGAATTAACAGCTCAAATAAACCTAACTTTGCAAATGAACACGATGGAGACTTGTTGGTATGTTTTCTATGCATTTCGACCTGAAAGAAGCGAGTTCGGATGTACTTGGCTTTCCTAACGTTCAGTTTGGCTTATATGCGTGATTTTGGATTAACAGCTCAAATACACCTAACTTTGCAAATGAACACGATAGAAACTTGTTGGTGTGTTTTCTATGCATTTCGACCTGAAAGAAGCATGTTAGGATGTACTTGGCTTTCCTAATGTTCAGTTTGGCTTATTTGCGCGATTTGGCATTAACAGCTCAAATACACCTAACTTTGCAAATGAACACGATAGAAACTTGTTGGTGTGTTTTCTATGCATTTCCACCTGAAAGAAGCATGTTAGGATGTACTTGGCTTTCCTAACGTTCAGTTTGGCTTATTTGCGTGATTTGGCATTAACAGCTCAAATACACCTAACTTTGCAAATGAACACGATAGAAACTTGTTGGTGTGTTTTCTATGCATTTCGACCTGAAAGAAGCATGTTAGGATGTACTTGGCTTTCCTAACGTTCAGTTTGGCTTATTTGCGTGATTTGGCATTAACAGCTCAAATACACCTAACTTTGCAAATGAACACGATAGAAACTTGTTGGTGTGTTTTCTATGCATTTCGACCTGAAAGAAGCATTTTAGGATGTACTTGGCTTTCCTTACGTTCAGTTTGGCTTATTTGCGTGATTTGGCATTAACAGCTCAAATACACCTAACTTTGCAAATGAACACGATAGAAACTTGTTGGTGTGTTTTCTATGCATTTCGACCTGAAAGAAGCATTTTAGGATGTACTTGGCTTTCCTAACGTTCAGTTTGGCTTATTTGCGTGATTTTGCATTAACAGCTCAAATACACCTAACTTTGCAAATGAACACGATGGAAACTTGTTGGTGTGTTTTCTATGCATATCGACCTGAAAGAAGCTAGTTCGGATGTACTTGGCTTTCCTAACGTTCAGTTTGGCTTATATGCGTGATTTTGGATTAACAGCTCAAATACACCTAACTTTGCAAATGAACACGATAGAAACTTGTTGGTGTGTTTTCTATGCATTTCGACCTGAAAGAAGCATGTTAGGATGTACTTGGCTTTCCTAACGTTCAGTTTGGCTTATTTGCGTGATTTGACATTAACAGCTCAAATACACCTAACTTTGCAAATGAACACGATAGAAACTTGTTGGTGTGTTTTCTATGCATTTCGACCTGAAAGAAGCATGTTAGGATGTACTTGGCTTTCCTAACGTTCAGTTTGGCTTATTTGCGTGATTTTGCATTAACAGCTCAAATACACCTAACTTTGCAAATGAACACGATGGAAACTTGTTGGTGTGTTTTCTATGCATTTCGACCTGAAAGAAGCTAGTTCGGATGTACTTGGCTTTCCTAACGTTTAGTTTGGCTTATTTGCGTGATTTTGGATTAACAGCTCAAATACACCTAACTTTGCAAATGAACACGATAGAAACTTGTTGGTGTGTTTTCTATGCATTTCGACCAGAAAGAAGCATGTTAGGATGTACTTGGCTTTCCTAACGTTCAGTTTGGCTTATTTGCGTGATTTGGCATTAACAGCTCAAATACACCTAACTTTGCAAATGAACACGATAGAAACTTGTTGGTGTGTTTTCTATGCATTTCGACCTGAAAGAAGCATGTTAGGATGTAGTTGGCTTTCCTAACGTTCAGTTTGGCTTATTTGCGTGATTTTGCATTAACAGCTCAAATACACCTAACTTTGCAAATGAACACGATAGAAACTTGTTGGTGTGTTTTCTATTCATTTCGACCTGAAAGAATCATTTTAGGATGTACTTGGCTTTCCTAACGTTCAGTTTGGCTTATTTGCGTGATTTGGCATTAACAGCTCAAATACACCTAACTTTGCAAATGAACACGATAGAAACTTGTTGGTGTGTTTTCTATGCATTTCGACGTGAAAGAAGCATGTTAGGATGTACTTGGCTTTCCTAACGTTCAGTTTGGCTTATTTGCATGATTTTGCATTAACAGCTCAAATACACCTAACTTTGCAAATGAACACGATGGAAACTTGTTGGTGTGTTTTCTATGCATTTCGACCTGAAAGAAGCATGTTAGGATGTACTTGGCTTTCCTAACGTTCAGTTTGGCTTATTTGCGTGATTTGGCATTAACAGCTCAAATACACCTAACTTTGCAAATGAACACGATAGAAACTTGTTGGTGTGTTTTCTATGCATTTCGACCTGAAAGAAGCATTTTAGGATGTACTTGGCTTTCCTAACGTTCAGTTTGGCTTATTTGCGTGATTTGGCATTAACAGCTCAAATACACCTAACTTTGCAAATGAACACGATGGAAACTTGTTGGTGTGTTTTCTATGCATTTCGACCTGAAAGAAGCTAGTTCGGATGTACTTGGCTTTCCTAACGTTCAGTTTGGCTTCTATGCGTGATTTTGCATTAACAGCTCAAATACACCTAACTTTGCAAATGAACACGATAGAAACTTGTTGGTGTGTTTTCTATGCATTTCGACCTGAAAGAAGCATGTTAGGATGTACTTGGCTTTCCTAACGTTCAGTTTGGCTTATTTGCGTGATTTGGCATTAACAGCTCAAATACACCTAACTTTGCAAATGAACACGATAGAAACTTGTGGGTGTGTTTTCTATGCATTTCGACCTGAAAGAAGCATGTTAGGATGTACTTGGCTTTCCTAACGTTCAGTTTGGCTTATTTGCGTGATTTTGCATTAACAGCTCAAATACACCTAACTTTGCAAATGAACACGATGGAAACTTGTTGGTGTGTTTTCTATGCATTTCGACCTGAAAGAAGCTAGTTCGGATGTACTTGGCTTTCCTAACGTTCAGTTTGGCTTATTTGCGTGATTTGGCATTAACAGCTCAAATACACCTAACTTTGCAAATGAACACGATAGAAACTTGTTGGTGTGTTTTCTATGCATTTCGACCTGAAAGAAGCATGTTAGGATGTAGTTGGCTTTCCTAACGTTCAGTTTGGCTTATTTGCGTGATTTTGCATTAACAGCTCAAATACACCTAACTTTGCAAATGAACACGATAGAAACTTGTTGGTGTGTTTTCTATTCATTTCGACCTGAAAGAATCATTTTAGGATGTACTTGGCTTTCCTAACGTTCAGTTTGGCTTATTTGCGTGATTTGGCATTAACAGCTCAAATACACCTAACTTTGCAAATGAACACGATGGAAACTTGTTGGTGTGTTTTCTATGCATTTCGACCTGAAAGAAGCTAGTTCGGATGTACTTGGCTTTCCTAACGTTCAGTTTGGCTTCTATGCGTGATTTTGCATTAACAGCTCAAATACACCTAACTTTGCAAATGAACACGATAGAAACTTGTTGGTGTGTTTTCTATGCATTTCGACCTGAAAGAAGCATGTTAGGAGGTACTTGGCTTTCCTAACGTTCAGTTTGGCTTATTTGCGTGATTTTGCATTAACAGCTCAAATACACCTAACTTTGCAAATGAACACGATGGAAACTTGTTGGTGTGTTTTCTATGCATTTCGACCTGAAAGAAGCTAGTTCGGATGTACTTGGCTTTCCTAACGTTCAGTTTGGCTTATATGCGTGATTTTGCATTAACAGCTCAAATACACCTAACTTTGCAAATGAACACGATAGAAACTTGTTGGTGTGTTTTCTATGCATTTCGACCTGAAAGAAGCATGTTAGGATGTACTTGGCTTTCCTAACGTTCAGTTTGGCTTATTTGCGTGATTTGGCATTAACAGCTCAAATACACCAAACTTTGCAAATGAACACGATAGAAACTTGTTGGTGTGTTTTCTATGCATTTCGACCTGAAAGAAGCATGTTAGGATGTACTTGGCTTTCCTAACGTTCAGTTTGGCTTATTTGCGTGATTTTGCATTAACAGCTCAAATACACCTAACTTTGCAAATGAACACGATGGAAACTTGTTGGTGTGTTTTCTATGCATTTCGACCTGAAAGAAGCTAGTTCGGATGTACTTGGCTTTCCTAACGTTTAGTTTGGCTTATTTGCGTGATTTTGGATTAACAGCTCAAATACACCTAACTTTGCAAATGAACACGATAGAAACTTGTTGGTGTGTTTTCTATGCATTTCGACCTGAAAGAAGCATTTTAGGATGTACTTGGCTTTCCTTATGTTCAGTTTGGCTTATTTGCGTGATTTGGCATTAACAGCTCAAATACACCTAACTTTGCAAATGAACACGATAGAAACTTGTTGGTGTGTTTTCTATGCATTTCGACCTGAAAGAAGCATGTTAGGATGTACTTGGCTTTCCTAACGTTCAGTTTGGCTTATTTGCGTGATTTGGCATTAACAGCTCAAATACACCAAACTTTGCAAATGAACACGATAGAAACTTGTTGGTGTGTTTTCTATGCATTTCGACCTGAAAGAAGCATGTTAGGATGTACTTGGCTTTCCTAACGTTCAGTTTGGCTTATTTGCGTGATTTTGCATTAACAGCTCAAATACACCTAACTTTGCAAATGAACACGATGGAAACTTGTTGGTGTGTTTTCTATGCATTTCGACCTGAAAGAAGCTAGTTCGGATGTACTTGGCTTTCCTAACGTTTAGTTTGGCTTATTTGCGTGATTTTGGATTAACAGCTCAAATACACCTAACTTTGCAAATGAACACGATAGAAACTTGTTGGTGTGTTTTCTATGCATTTCGACCTGAAAGAAGCATTTTAGGATGTACTTGGCTTTCCTTATGTTCAGTTTGGCTTATTTGCGTGATTTGGCATTAACAGCTCAAATACACCTAACTTTGCAAATGAACACGATAGAAACTTGTTGGTGTGTTTTCTATGCATTTCGACCTGAAAGAAGCATGTTAGGATGTACTTGGCTTTCCTAACGTTCAGTTTGGCTTATTTGCGTGATTTGGCATTAACAGCTCAAATACACCTAACTTTGCAAATGAACACGATAGAAACTTGTTGGTGTGTTTTCTATGCATTTCGACCTGAAAGAAGCATGTTAGGATGTAGTTGGCTTTCCTAACGTTCAGTTTGGCTTATTTGCGTGATTTTGCATTAACAGCTCAAATACACCTAACTTTGCAAATGAACACGATAGAAACTTGTTGGTGTGTTTTCTATTCATTTCGACCTGAAAGAATCATTTTAGGATGTACTTGGCTTTCCTAACGTTCAGTTTGGCTTATTTGCGTGATTTGGCATTAACAGCTCAAATACACCTAACTTTGCAAATGAACACGATGAAACTTGTTGGTGTGTTTTCTATGCATTTCGACCTGAAAGAAGCTAGTTCGGATGTACTTGGCTTTCCTAACGTTCAGTTTGGCTTCTATGCGTGATTTTGCATTAACAGCTCAAATACACCTAACTTTGCAAATGAACACGATAGAAACTTGTTGGTGTGTTTTCTATGCATTTCGACATGAAAGAAGCATGTTAGGATGTACTTGGCTTTCCTAACGTTCAGTTTGGCTTATTTGCGTGATTTTGCATTAACAGCTCAAATACACCTAACTTTGCAAATGAACACGATGGAAACTTGTTGGTGTGTTTTCTATGCATTTCGACCTGAAAGAAGCTAGTTCGGATGTACTTGGCTTTCCTAACGTTCAGTTTGGCTTATATGCGTGATTTTGCATTAACAGCTCAAATACACCTAACTTTGCAAATGAACACGATAGAAACTTGTTGGTGTGTTTTCTATGCATTTCGACCTGAAAGAAGCATGTTAGGATGTACTTGGCTTTCCTAACGTTCAGTTTGGCTTATTTGCGTGATTTGGCATTAACAGCTCAAATACACCAAACTTTGCAAATGAACACGATAGAAACTTGTTGGTGTGTTTTCTATGCATTTCGACCTGAAAGAAGCATGTTAGGATGTACTTGGCTTTCCTAACGTTCAGTTTGGCTTATTTGCGTGATTTTGCATTAACAGCTCAAATACACCTAACTTTGCAAATGAACACGATGGAAACTTGTTGGTGTGTTTTCTATGCATTTCGACCTGAAAGAAGATAGTTCGGATGTACTTGGCTTTCCTAACGTTCAGTTTGGCTTATTTGCGTGATTTGGCATTAACAGCTCAAATAAACCTAACTTTGCAAATGAACACGATGGAGACTTGTTGGTGTGTTTTCTATGCATTTCGACCTGAAAGAAGCATGTTAGGATGTACTTGGCTTTCCTAACGTTCAGTTCGGCTTATTTGCGTGATTTGGCATTAACAGCTCAAATACACCTAACTTTGCAAATGAACACGATAGAAACTTGTTGGTGTGTTTTCTATGCATTTCGACCTGAAAGAAGCTAGTTCGGATGTACTTGGCTTTCCTAACGTTCAGTTTGGCTTATTTGCGTGATTTGGCATTAACAGCTTAAATACACCTAACTTTGCAAATGAACACGATGGAAACTTGTTGGTGTGTTTTCTATGCATTTCGACCTGAAAGAAGCATTTTAGGATGTACTTGGCTTTCCTTACGTTCAGTTTGGCTTATTTGCGTGATTTGGCATTAACAGCTCAAATACACCTAACTTTGCAAATGAACACGATAGAAACTTGTTGGTGTGTTTTCTATGCATTTCGACCTGAAAGAAGCATTTTAGGATGTACTTGGCTTTCCTAACGTTCAGTTTGGCTTATTTGCGTGATTTTGCATTAACAGCTCAAATACACCTAACTTTGCAAATGAACACGATGGAAACTTGTTGGTGTGTTTTCTATGCATTTCGACCTGAAAGAAGCTAGTTCGGATGTACTTGGCTTTCCTAACGTTCAGTTTGGCTTATATGCGTGATTTTGCATTAACAGCTCAAATACACCTAACTTTGCAAATGAACACGATAGAAACTTGTTGGTGTGTTTTCTATGCATTTCGACCTGAAAGAAGCATGTTAGGATGTACTTGGCTTTCCTAACGTTCAGTTTGGCTTATTTGCGTGATTTGGCATTAACAGCTCAAATACACCAAACTTTGCAAATGAACACGATAGAAACTTGTTGGTGTGTTTTCTATGCATTTCGACCTGAAAGAAGCATGTTAGGATGTATTTGGCTTTCCTAACGTTCAGTTTGGCTTATTTGTGTGATTTTGCATTAACAGCTCAAATACACCTAACTTTGCAAATGAACACGATAGAAACTTGTTGGTGTGTTTTCTATGCATTTCGACCTGAAAGAAGCATTTTAGGATGTACTTGGCTTTCCTTACGTTCAGTTTGGCTTATTTGCGTGATTTGGCATTAACAGCTCAAATACACCTAACTTTGCAAATGAACACGATAGAAACTTGTTGGTGTGTTTTCTATGCATTTCGACCTGAAAGAAGCATGTTAGGATGTACTTGGCTTTCCTAACGTTCAGTTTCGCTTATTTGCGTGATTTGGCATTAACAGCTCAAATACACCTAACTTTGCCAATGAACACGATAGAAACTTGTTGGTGTGTTTTCTATGCATTTCGACCTGAAAGAAGCATGTTAGGATGTACTTGGCTTTCCTAACGCTCAGTTTGGCTTATTTGCGTGATTTTGCATTAACAGCTCAAATACACCTAACTTTGCAAATGAACACGATAGAAACTTGTTGGTGTGTTTTCTATGCATTTCGACCTGAAAGAAGCATTTTAGGATGTACTTGGCTTTCCTAACGTTCAGTTTGGCTTATTTGCGTGATTTGGCATTAACAGCTCAAATACACCTAACTTTGCAAATGAACACGATAGAAACTTGTTGGTGTGTTTTCTATGCATTTCGACCTGAAAGAAGCATGTTAGGATGTACTTGGCTTTCCTTATGTTCAGTTTGGCTTATTTGCGTGATTTGGCATTAACAGCTCAAATACACCTAACTTTGCAAATGAACACGATAGAAACTTGTTGGTGTGTTTTCTATGCATTTCGACCTGAAAGAAGCATGTTAGGATGTACTTGGCTTTCCTAACGTTCAGTTTGGCTTATTTGCGTGATTTGGCATTAACAGCTCAAATACACCAAACTTTGCAAATGAACACGATAGAAACTTGTTGGTGTGTTTTCTATGCATTTCGACCTGAAAGAAGCATGTTAGGATGTACTTGGCTTTCCTAACGTTCAGTTTGGCTTATTTGCGTGATTTTGCATTAACAGCTCAAATACACCTAACTTTGCAAATGAACACGATGGAAACTTGTTGGTGTGTTTTCTATGCATTTCGACCTGAAAGAAGCTAGTTCGGATGTACTTGGCTTTCCTAACGTTTAGTTTGGCTTATTTGCGTGATTTTGGATTAACAGCTCAAATACACCTAACTTTGCAAATGAACACGATAGAAACTTGTTGGTGTGTTTTCTATGCATTTCGACCTGAAAGAAGCATTTTAGGATGTACTTGGCTTTCCTTATGTTCAGTTTGGCTTATTTGCGTGATTTGGCATTAACAGCTCAAATACACCTAACTTTGCAAATGAACACGATAGAAACTTGTTGGTGTGTTTTCTATGCATTTCGACCTGAAAGAAGCATGTTAGGATGTACTTGGCTTTCCTAACGTTCAGTTTGGCTTATTTGCGTGATTTGGCATTAACAGCTCAAATACACCTAACTTTGCAAATGAACACGATAGAAACTTGTTGGTGTGTTTTCTATTCATTTCGACCTGAAAGAATCATTTTAGGATGTACTTGGCTTTCCTAACGTTCAGTTTGGCTTATTTGCGTGATTTGGCATTAACAGCTCAAATACACCTAACTTTGCAAATGAACACGATAGAAACTTGTTGGTGTGTTTTCTATGCATTTCGACCTGAAAGAAGCATGTTAGGATGTACTTGGCTTTCCTAACGTTCAGTTTGGCTTATTTGCATGATTTTGCATTAACAGCTCAAATACACCTAACTTTGCAAATGAACACGATGGAAACTTGTTGGTGTGTTTTCTATGCATTTCGACCTGAAAGAAGCATGTTAGGATGTACTTGGCTTTCCTAACGTTCAGTTTGGCTTATTTGCGTGATTTGGCATTAACAGCTCAAATACACCTAACTTTGCAAATGAACACGATAGAAACTTGTTGGTGTGTTTTCTATGCATTTCGACCTGAAAGAAGCATTTTAGGATGTACTTGGCTTTCCTAACGTTCAGTTTGGCTTATTTGCGTGATTTGGCATTAACAGCTCAAATACACCTAACTTTGCAAATGAACACGATGGAAACTTGTTGGTGTGTTTTCTATGCATTTCGACCTGAAAGAAGCTAGTTCGGATGTACTTGGCTTTCCTAACGTTCAGTTTGGCTTCTATGCGTGATTTTGCATTAACAGCTCAAATACACCTAACTTTGCAAATGAACACGATAGAAACTTGTTGGTGTGTTTTCTATGCATTTCGACCTGAAAGAAGCATGTTAGGATGTACTTGGCTTTCCTAACGTTCAGTTTGGCTTATTTGCGTGATTTGGCATTAACAGCTCAAATACACCTAACTTTGCAAATGAACACGATAGAAACTTGTGGGTGTGTTTTCTATGCATTTCGACCTGAAAGAAGCATGTTAGGATGTACTTGGCTTTCCTAACGTTCAGTTTGGCTTATTTGCGTGATTTTGCATTAACAGCTCAAATACACCTAACTTTGCAAATGAACACGATGGAAACTTGTTGGTGTGTTTTCTATGCATTTCGACCTGAAAGAAGCTAGTTCGGATGTACTTGGCTTTCCTAACGTTCAGTTTGGCTTATTTGCGTGATTTGGCATTAACAGCTCAAATACACCTAACTTTGCAAATGAACACGATAGAAACTTGTTGGTGTGTTTTCTATGCATTTCGACCTGAAAGAAGCATGTTAGGATGTAGTTGGCTTTCCTAACGTTCAGTTTGGCTTATTTGCGTGATTTTGCATTAACAGCTCAAATACACCTAACTTTGCAAATGAACACGATAGAAACTTGTTGGTGTGTTTTCTATTCATTTCGACCTGAAAGAATCATTTTAGGATGTACTTGGCTTTCCTAACGTTCAGTTTGGCTTATTTGCGTGATTTGGCATTAACAGCTCAAATACACCTAACTTTGCAAATGAACACGATGGAAACTTGTTGGTGTGTTTTCTATGCATTTCGACCTGAAAGAAGCTAGTTCGGATGTACTTGGCTTTCCTAACGTTCAGTTTGGCTTCTATGCGTGATTTTGCATTAACAGCTCAAATACACCTAACTTTGCAAATGAACACGATAGAAACTTGTTGGTGTGTTTTCTATGCATTTCGACCTGAAAGAAGCATGTTAGGATGTACTTGGCTTTCCTAACGTTCAGTTTGGCTTATTTGCGTGATTTTGCATTAACAGCTCAAATACACCTAACTTTGCAAATGAACACGATGGAAACTTGTTGGTGTGTTTTCTATGCATTTCGACCTGAAAGAAGCTAGTTCGGATGTACTTGGCTTTCCTAACGTTCAGTTTGGCTTATATGCGTGATTTTGCATTAACAGCTCAAATACACCTAACTTTGCAAATGAACACGATAGAAACTTGTTGGTGTGTTTTCTATGCATTTCGACCTGAAAGAAGCATGTTAGGATGTACTTGGCTTTCCTAACGTTCAGTTTGGCTTATTTGCGTGATTTGGCATTAACAGCTCAAATACACCAAACTTTGCAAATGAACACGATAGAAACTTGTTGGTGTGTTTTCTATGCATTTCGACCTGAAAGAAGCATGTTAGGATGTACTTGGCTTTCCTAACGTTCAGTTTGGCTTATTTGCGTGATTTTGCATTAACAGCTCAAATACACCTAACTTTGCAAATGAACACGATGGAAACTTGTTGGTGTGTTTTCTATGCATTTCGACCTGAAAGAAGATAGTTCGGATGTACTTGGCTTTCCTAACGTTCAGTTTGGCTTATTTGCGTGATTTGGCATTAACAGCTCAAATAAACCTAACTTTGCAAATGAACACGATGGAGACTTGTTGGTGTGTTTTCTATGCATTTCGACCTGAAAGAAGCATGTTAGGATGTACTTGGCTTTCCTAACGTTCAGTTCGGCTTATTTGCGTGATTTGGCATTAACAGCTCAAATACACCTAACTTTGCAAATGAACACGATAGAAACTTGTTGGTGTGTTTTCTATGCATTTCGACCTGAAAGAAGCTAGTTCGGATGTACTTGGCTTTCCTAACGTTCAGTTTGGCTTATTTGCGTGATTTGGCATTAACAGCTTAAATACACCTAACTTTGCAAATGAACACGATGGAAACTTGTTGGTGTGTTTTCTATGCATTTCGACCTGAAAGAAGCATTTTAGGATGTACTTGGCTTTCCTTACGTTCAGTTTGGCTTATTTGCGTGATTTGGCATTAACAGCTCAAATACACCTAACTTTGCAAATGAACACGATAGAAACTTGTTGGTGTGTTTTCTATGCATTTCGACCTGAAAGAAGCATTTTAGGATGTACTTGGCTTTCCTAACGTTCAGTTTGGCTTATTTGCGTGATTTTGCATTAACAGCTCAAATACACCTAACTTTGCAAATGAACACGATGGAAACTTGTTGGTGTGTTTTCTATGCATTTCGACCTGAAAGAAGCTAGTTCGGATGTACTTGGCTTTCCTAACGTTCAGTTTGGCTTATATGCGTGATTTTGCATTAACAGCTCAAATACACCTAACTTTGCAAATGAACACGATAGAAACTTGTTGGTGTGTTTTCTATGCATTTCGACCTGAAAGAAGCATGTTAGGATGTACTTGGCTTTCCTAACGTTCAGTTTGGCTTATTTGCGTGATTTGGCATTAACAGCTCAAATACACCAAACTTTGCAAATGAACACGATAGAAACTTGTTGGTGTGTTTTCTATGCATTTCGACCTGAAAGAAGCATGTTAGGATGTATTTGGCTTTCCTAACGTTCAGTTTGGCTTATTTGTGTGATTTTGCATTAACAGCTCAAATACACCTAACTTTGCAAATGAACACGATAGAAACTTGTTGGTGTGTTTTCTATGCATTTCGACCTGAAAGAAGCATTTTAGGATGTACTTGGCTTTCCTTACGTTCAGTTTGGCTTATTTGCGTGATTTGGCATTAACAGCTCAAATACACCTAACTTTGCAAATGAACACGATAGAAACTTGTTGGTGTGTTTTCTATGCATTTCGACCTGAAAGAAGCATGTTAGGATGTACTTGGCTTTCCTAACGTTCAGTTTCGCTTATTTGCGTGATTTGGCATTAACAGCTCAAATACACCTAACTTTGCCAATGAACACGATAGAAACTTGTTGGTGTGTTTTCTATGCATTTCGACCTGAAAGAAGCATGTTAGGATGTACTTGGCTTTCCTAACGCTCAGTTTGGCTTATTTGCGTGATTTTGCATTAACAGCTCAAATACACCTAACTTTGCAAATGAACACGATAGAAACTTGTTGGTGTGTTTTCTATGCATTTCGACCTGAAAGAAGCATTTTAGGATGTACTTGGCTTTCCTAACGTTCAGTTTGGCTTATTTGCGTGATTTGGCATTAACAGCTCAAATACACCT